>JAESUZ010004323.1:0-23453 GCA_017311185.1 Proteles cristata cristata
GGAAAAATGTAGCTTCTTCAACAAATGGTGTTGAGAAAACTAGAGAGCAACGTGCAGTAGAATGAAACTGGACCACTTTCATACACCATACACAAAAATGAATTTAAAATAGATGAAAGACATAAATGTGAGAGAGGAAACTATCAAAATCCTAGAGGAGAACAGAGGCAGCATCTTCTTTGATATCAGCCATAGCAACTTCTTACTAAACATGTCTTTGGATGGGGCGCCTGGGTGGCTTAGTCGGTTAAGCGTCCGACTTTCGCTTGGGTCATGATCTCGCGTTTCGTGGGTTCGAGCCCCGCGTCGGGCTCTGTGCTAACTGCCAGCTCAGAGCCTGGAGCCTGTTTCAGTCTGTGACTCCCTCTCTCTCTGACCCTCCCCTGCTCACGCTGTCTCTCTCTCTCTCCTAGAAATAAATAAAAAAAAACAATAAAAAAAATTTTTTTAAACATGTCTTTGGAGGCAAGGAAACAATAGCAAAAATGAACTAGCAGGTCTTTATCAAGATAAAAGTCTTCTTCACAGTGAATTAAACAATCAACAAAACCAAGAGGAAGCCTATGGAATGGGAAAAGATATTTGCAAATTACATAACTAATAAATGATTAGTATTTAGAATCTATAAAGAACTTATAATACTCAACACAGAAAAAAATAAATAATTGAGTTAGAAATGGGCAGAAGACAGACATGAATAGTCATTTTCATCAAAAAATGAACCCATATAGCCAATATACACGTGAAAATATGATCGTCATCACTCCTCATCAGGGAAATATAACCACAATAAGATATCACTTTATACCTTTCAGAATGGGTAAAATTAACAACACAGGAAACAACAGATGTTGGTCTTGCACTTTTGGTGGGAATGCAAACTGGTTCAGCTACTCTGGAAAGCAATATGGAGCTTTCTAAAAATCTTAAAAATAGAATTACCTTGCGACCCAGCAATTGCACTACTAGGTATTTACCCAAATGTTACAAAAATGCTCATTCAAAGGGGGCACATCTACCCTGATGTTTCTAGCAGCATTATCAACAACAACCATATCATGGAAAGAGCCAATGTCCATGGAATGATAAGTAGATAAAGGTGTGTGTGTGTGTATAGATACATACATATACATACATACATACATACATACAATGGAATATTGCTCAGCAATCAAAAAGAATGAAATCTTGCCATTAGCAACTATGTGGATGGAAATAGAGGGTATTATGCTACACAAAATTAGTCAGTGAGAGAAAGAATTCACTCATATGACGAATTTTAAGATTAAAAACAGATGAACGTAAGGGAAGGGAAGCAAAAATAATAATAAAAAAAACAAGGAGGGGACAAAACAAAAGACTCAAATATAGAGAACATATTGAGGTTTGTTGGAGGGGTTGTGGGTGGGGGGCTAAATGGGTAAGGTGATTAAGGAGGACACTTGTTTGGATGAGCACTGGGTGTTATACATAGGGGATGAATCACTGGAATCTACTTCTGAAATCATTATAGCGCTATATGTTAACTAACGTGGATGCAAATTTAAAAATTAAAAAAAATTGAATCCATATGTGAAAAATCCCCATCCAATATAATACTGAACTGTGAGAACTTTTCTTTTAAATCAGAAACAAGACAATAATGTCTCCTTATGACATTTCCACTCAACATAATACTGGAAATCCTAGTCAGAACAATAACACAATTGAAAGAAATAAATAGGTTCCAAATTGGAAAAATAAGAGGTAAAATTATCTGTTATCTATGTTTAAATACGTAAAGTTATAAAATACATAAAAGTGTTAGAAATGATAAGTGAACTCAGTGAAGTTGCAGAATACAAAGTCTACAATGCAACTATCAGTTGCATTTCTATGTGCTAATAATGAACAATGAGAAATGTAATTTCCATTACATTTCCATTACATTCCAGAGAGGAATTCCATTTACAAGAGCATTATAATAATAAAATAAATAGAATTAATTTAATAAAGGAGGCCAAATACAAGTACACTGAAAACTAAAAATGGTTGCTAAAAGAAGTTAAACAAGACACAAATGGAAAGACATTTATATTAAGGATTGTAAGAATTAATTTTAATAAAATTAACATTTTAATTTTAACATTTAATAAATGTTAGTATTGTCCAAAGTAATCTACAGATTCAATGCAATTCCTATCAAAATTCCCGAGGCATTTTTTGCACAAAGAGAAAAAAAATCCATCCAAAAATTCATAAAGAATTTCAAGAATCCTCAAATAAAGAGAACCATCTTGAAAAAGAAAAACAAAACTGGATATCTCACACTTCCTGATTTTATAACTTATAGAAAACTACAGTAATAGAAACAATGTGGTATAAAGATAGGCATATACAACAGTGGAATAAAATAGTGTCCAGAAACAAACTTACATATGTACGGTCAAATAAATAATTTTCAACAGTAGTGCTATGGTCATTCAATATAGAAAGAACAGTCTTTTTCTACAGGTGGTGCTGAAAAACTGGATATCCATCTGCACAATAATCAAGTTAAAAATATATGGGGAAAGTTCCATTGTGGTGGATATGGAAATTATTTATTGTATATAACACCAAATACACAGTAAACAATAAAAAAATAGATAAACTTGACTTCATTAAAATTAAAAAATTGTCTATCAAAAAGCAATATTAACATAATGACAATACAGGGGCGCCTGGGTGGCTCAGTCGGTTAAGCGTCTGACTTCCACTCAGGTCATGATCTTGTGGTTCATGAGTTTGAGCCTCACATTGGGCTCTGTGCTGACAGCTCAGACCCTGGAGCCTGCTTCAGATCCTGTGTGGACCTCTCTCTCTATCCCTCGCCCCCTTCTCAAAAATATACATAATTTTTTATTTTTTTAATTTTTAATTTTTTAATGTTGACTTTCTTTCAAGAAAGGGAGATAGCGTGAGCAAGGGAGGGTCACAGAGGGAAGGAGAAACACAATCTGAAGCAGGCTCCAGGCTCCGAGGTAGCTGTCAGCACAGAGCCCAACGCGGGGCTCAAACCCACAAATTGTGAGATCATGACCTGAGCCAAAGTCGGACGCTCAACCAACTGAGCCACCCAGGCGCCTCCATATACAAACTTTTTTAAAAAAGACATGACAGCAGAAGCAAGTGGAGATTTTTCTCTGATCTTCCCTGTAAGAACTTGGCAGGGCTCCCTGCTACAGTACCTCTCACCACAGGGTGGGAGCCTCCCTGGGATTTCCACTCAGTCTTGCCTGTCCCAGGCCTCCAGCGATTTGTCAACTATATGGATGGATGGTTGGATGGAGCCCTGGTGTCAGTGGTGGTTTCTCCTGCAGCATTTCTGCTTAAGCTACCTCAAGAAACAAGCCGAAGTACACATAATGCAGAGTCCCAAACACCACTATGAGTAGGGAAAGGAAATTAAAAAAAAAAAAAAAAGTCTCAACAAAAGAGACCAAAGGACACCATTCTAAGAACACTTTCTGAATGGACAGGCCCTGGACAGTCAAAGAGCCTTCAATAATACAGCAGTACTCGCATATGCAGAGTGCATAGCAAGCTTTTAAAACTAACAAGAGACAGAAAGCTAGCCAAAATGACAAAACAGAAGAACTCGCCTCTAAAGAAATTCCAGTGCGGTGCCTGAGTGGCTCAGTCAGTTAAGCGTCTGACTTCAGCTCAGGTCACGATATCAAGGTTTGTGGGTTCGAGCCCCGCATGGGGCTCTGTGCTGTCAGCTAGCTCCAAGCCTGGAGGCTGTTTCTGATTCCATGTCTCCCTCTCTCTCTGACCCTCCCCTGTTCGTCCTTCCTTCTTTCCTTCCTTCCTTCCTTCCTTCCTTCCTTCCTTCCTTCCTTCCTTCCTATTCCTCTCTCTCTCTCTCAGAAAAAAAAAAAAAAGAAATTCCAGGAAGAACTGACAGCTAAAGAACTACTCAAAACAGATATAAGCAACATAACTGAACAAGAATTTAGAACAAAAGTCATAAAATTAATCGCTGAGCTTGAAAAATACATGAAAGACATCAGAGAAACCATTGCTACAAAGATTATGGAGCTTAAAAATAGTAGTAATGAGGGGCGCCTGGGTGGCTTAGTCGGTTAAGTGTCCAACTTTCGCTTAGTACATAATTTTGCAGTTTGTGGGTTCGAGCCCCACGTCGGGCTCTGTGCTGACTGCCAGCTCAGAGCCTGGAGCCTGTTTCAGTCTGTGACTCCTTCTCTCTCTGACCCTCCCCTGCTCATGCTCTCTCTCTCTCTCTCTCCTAGAAATAAAAACATTAAAAAATTTTAAAAATAGTAGTAATGAATTAAAAAGTGCTATAAATGAGATGCATAATGAAATGGAGGCAACCAATGCACAAATTGAAGAGGCAGGGAGGGGAATAGGTAAATTAGAAGACACAATTAAAGAAAAAGAGGAAGCTGAGAAAAGGAGAGACAAAAAGATCCAGGAATATGAAAGGAGAGTTCGAGAGCTGAGAGATAGAATCAAATGGAACAATATTCACATTATAGGAATTCCAGAAGAGGAAGAGAGAAGGAAAGGCGATGAACTAGTCCTTGAAAAAATACAGCAGAGAACTTGCCCAACCTGGGGAAGGAAACAGACATTGAAATCCAAGAGGCATAGAGAATTCCCCTCAGATGTAACTTGAGTTGATCTTCTGCATGACATATCATGATGAAACTGGCAAAATAAAAAGACAAAGAGAATTCTGAAAGGAGCTAGCGACAAAAGGGCCCTAACACACAAAAGGAAACCTATCAGAGTATTTACAGAAGTATCTACTGAAACTTTGCAGGAAGTCTTCAATGTGATGAACAGAAAAAGTAAACAGGCAAGAATCCTCTATCCAGCAAGCCTGTCATTCAGAATAGAAGGAGAGATATAGTCTTCCCAAATAAACAAAAATTGAAAGAATTCATCACCACTAAACCAGTCTTTTTTTTTAAATGTTTTATTTATTTCTAGGAGAGAGAGAGAGAGACAGCGTGAGCAGGGGAGGGTCAGAGAGGGAGGGAGTCACAGACTGAAACAGGCTCCAGGCTCTGAGCTGGCAGTCAGCACAGAGCCCGACGCGGGGCTCGAACCCACGAACCACGAGATCATGACCTAAGCGAAAGCTGGACTCTTAACCGACTAAGCCACACAGGCGCCCCACCACTAAACCACTCTTACAAGAAATCCTGAGATGGGACTCTCTGAGGGAAATGTTGCAAGGAACACAAAATACTAGGGACACCCCCACAAGCATGAATCCCATAAAGGAAACAATGACTCTAAACCCATATGTTTCAATAATAACACTGAATGTAAATGGACTACATGCTCCAATCAAAAGACTCATGGTACCAGAATGGATAATTAAACAAAATCCATCTATTTTCTGTCTAGAAGAAACTCATTTTAGACTGGAAGACACCTTCAGATTGAAAGAAAAGGGATGGAGAAATATCTATCATGCTACTGGAAATTAAAAAAAAAAAAGCTGGAGTAGCTATACTTATATCTGACAAACTGGACTTTAAGTTAAAGACAATAACAAGAGATGAAGAAGGGCATTATATAGTAATTACAGGGTCTATCCATCAGGAAGAGCTGACAATTATAAATGTCTACCCACCGATTACAGAGGCACCCTAATACATAAACAATCACAAACAGAAACAATCTTATGGACAAGAATATGCCAATAGGAAGAGACTTTAATACTCCAACTACAGCAATGGACAGATCAACTAGACGGAAAATCACTAAAGAAACAGTGGACTTGAATGACACATTGGACCAGATGGATTTGACAGATATATATAGAATTCTACATGCTGAAGCCATGGAATTCACTTTCTTCTCAAATGCTCATGGCACATTCTCCAAGATAGATCACATACTGGGATATAAAGCAGCCCTCGTAAATATAAAAGAATTGAGATCTTACTGAACACACTTTCAGATCACAATGCTATGAAACAACCACAGGAAAAAGACTGGAAAAACTCCAAAATTATGGAGGTTAAAAAGCACATTACTAAAGAATGAATGGAGCAATTAGGCTGTTAGAGAAGAAATTTAAAAATATATGGAAACAAATGAAAATGAAAATACAACAATCCAAACTCCATCGGAAATGGCAAAGGCAGTCCTAAAAGGAAAGTACATTGCACTACAGGCGTTATTTAAGAAATTAGAAAAAGTGCAAGTACAAAATCTAACAGAGGACCTAAGGAACTGGAGGGAGAGCAACAAGAGCACACCAATCCCATCAGGAGAAGAGAAATAATAAAATTCAGGACAGAAATAAACAATATGGAATAAAAAAAAAACATTTGAATAGATCAATAAACCCAAGAGTTGGTTTTTTGAAAAAATAAACAAAATTGACAAACCTCTAGCCAAGCTTCTCAAAAAGAAAAGAGAGCACCCAAATAGACAAAATCATGAAAGAAAATGGACTTATTACAATGAATCCCTCAGAAATACAAGCAATTATCAGGGAATACTATGAAAAATTATGTGCCAACAAACCAGACAATTTAGAAGAAATGGACAAATTTCTAAACATGCACGTACTACCAAAATTCAAACAGGAAGAGATAGAAAATATGAAAAGACCCATAATTAGTGAAGAAATCGAATCAGTTATCAAAAATCTCCCAAAAAAATAAGAGCCCTGGGCCAGATGGCTTCCCTGGGGGAATTCGACCAGACATTTAAAACAGAATTAATACCCATTCTTCTCAAGCTACTCCAAAAGATAGAAATGGAAGGAAAGCTTCTGGACTCACTTTACAAAGCCAGTATCACTGATTCCTGAGTCATACAGAGATCCAGCAAATAAAGAGAGCTACAGGACAATATCCTTGATGAATACAGATGCAAAAATCCTCAGCAAGATACTTGCATATCTAACCCAGCAGCACATAAAAAGAATTATCCACCATGATCAAGTGGGATTCATTCCTGGGTTACAGGGCTGGTTCAACATTCGCAAATCAATCAGTGTGATACATCACATCAACAAAACAAAAGATAAAAATCATATGATCCGGTCGATAGATGCAGAAAAAGCTTTTGACAAAACACAGCATCCTTTCTTAATAAAATCGTCGAGAAAGTCAGGATAGAAAGAAATTACTTAAACATCATATAACCCATCTATGAGAAGCCCTCAGCTAACATCATAGTCAATGGCTAAAAATTGAGAACATTCCCCCTGAGATCAGGAACACGACAGGGATGTCCACTCTCACTACTATTGTTTAAAATAGTGCTGGAATTCCTAGCATCAGCCATCAGACAACAAAAGGAAATAAGAGGCATCCCAATTGGCAAAGAAAAAGTCAAACTTTCACTTTTCACAGACGACATGTTACTCTACATAGAAAACCCGACAGACTCCACCAGAAGCCAACTAGAACTGATCTATGAATTCAGCAAAATAGCAAGGTACAAAATCAATATACAGAAATAAGTTGCATTCATATACACCAACAATGAAGCAACAATAAGAGAAATCAAGAAACTGATTCTATTCACAATTGTACAAAAAACCATAAAATACCTAGGGATAAACTTAGCCAAAGATATAGGAGATCTGTATGATAAAAACTATAGAAAACTTATGAAGGAAATTGAAGAAGACACAAAGAAATAGAAAAACACCCCATGCTCATGTATTGGAGGAATAAATATAGTTAAAATGCCATTACTACCCAAAGCAATCCACACATTCAATGCAATCCCAATTAAAATTTCACCACCATACTTCTCAAAACTAGAACAAACTATCCTAAAATGTGTATGGAACCACAAAAGACCCCAAATAGCCAAAGTAATATTGAAAGAAGAAAACCAAAACGAGAGGGATCACCATCTCAGACTTTAGCCTCTACTACAGAGCTGTAATGTTGAAGACAGTATGGTATTGGCACAAAAACAGACACATAGACCAATAGAATATAACATAGAAGTCAGAATTGGACCCACAAATGTATGGCCAACTAATCTTTGACAAAGTAGGAAAGAGTATCCAATGGAAAAAAGACAGCCTCTTTATCAGATGGTACTGGGAGTACTGGACAGCAACGTGCATAAGAATTAAACTAGATCATTTTCTCACACCATACACATAAATATACTCAAAATGGATAAAGGACCTGAATGTGAGACAGGAAACCATCAAAATCCTAGAGGAGAAAGCAGGAAACAACCTGCTTGACCTCAACTGCAGCAATTTCTTACTTGGCACATCCCCAAAGGCAAGGGAATGAAGAGCAAAAATGAACTACTGGGACCTCATCAAGATAATGTCTTCTGCATGACAAAGGAAATGATCTATAAAACTAATAGGCAACTGTCAGAATGGGAAAAGATAGTTGCACATGACATATCAGATAAAGGGCTAGTATCCAAAATCTATAAGGATCCCACCAAACTCCTCACATGAAAAACAAATAATCTAGTGAAGAAATGGGCAGAAGACATGAACAGACACTTCTCCTAAAAGGACATCCAAATGGCCTACAGAAACATGAAACAATACTCAGCGTCCCTCATCATCAGAGAAATACAAATCACAACCACACTGAGATACCACTGCATGCCAGTCAGAGTTACTAAAATGAATAAATCTGGAGATTCTAGTTGCTGGCGAGGATGTGGAGAAACGGGCACCCTCCTACACAGTTGGTGGGAATGTAAACTGGTACAGCCCCTCTGGAAAACAGTGTGGAGGTTCCTCAGGAAACTAACAGTAGAACTCCCCTATGACCCAGCAATAGCATTGCTAGGAATTTACCCAAGGGATACAGAAATGCTGATGCATAGGAGCACATGTACCGCAATGT
Source organism: Proteles cristata cristata (assembly GCA_017311185.1). Classification (NCBI taxonomy): domain Eukaryota; kingdom Metazoa; phylum Chordata; class Mammalia; order Carnivora; family Hyaenidae; genus Proteles; species Proteles cristata. Next base: position 8,856 of record JAESUZ010004323.1, read on the forward strand.
TCATAGCAGCACTCTCAACAATAGCCAAAATATGGAAAGAGCCTAAGTGTCCATTAACAGACGAATGGATCAAGAAGATGCGGTTTATCTATACAATGGAATACTACATGACAATGAGAAAGAATGAAATTTGGCCATGTGTAGCAACATGGATGGACCTTGAGGGTGTTTTACTGAGTGAAATAAGTCAGGCAGAGAAGGACAGATACCATATGTTTGCACATATAGATTGATTAGGAGAAACATTTCAGAGGACCATGGGGGAGAAGAAGGGGAAAAAATAGTTGGGGAGAGGGAGGGAGTCAAACCATGAGAGACTCTTGAATGCCGAGAACAAACTGAGGGCTGATGAGGGTGGGGGAGAGGGAAGGGGGGTGATGGGCATGGAGGAGGTCACTTGAGATGAACACTGGGTGTTGTATGGAAACCAACTTGACAATAAACTATAAAAAAGAGTCTATATTTAAAAACAAACAAATAAACATTAAAATTTTTAAACTAAAAATCAATTCCAGGACAAAATCTAGAAATTCCAATAATATGTATAATTTCAGTAACACAATCTTGATCAACCAAAGGGTCAAAATGAACTCTAAAAGGAAATTAAAAATTTCTTGAAACAAATGAAAATGGAAACAAAATGTACTAAAACATATGGGATGCAGTAAAAGGAGTGCTGAAATTTTTAGCAGTGAATGTCTACATTAAAAAATGAAAAACCAGGGGTGCCTGGGTGGCTCAGTCCGTCAAGCATCCGGCTTCGGCTCAGATCATGATCTCAAGGTTTGTGGGGTTGAGTTTCACATTGGCTTCTGTGGTGACAGCTCAGTACCTGGAGCCTGCTTTGCGTTCTGTGTCCCCCTCTCTGTCTGGCCCTCCCCAGTTCGCACTCTGTCTCCCTCTCTCAACAATAAAATAATATATAAAAAATTTTATAAAAAAGACCTCCCCAGGTAGAGAGTTAGGATGGCAGAGTAGTAGGAGGATACTATGTTTACATCATCCCTTAAACATAGATAAATAGCAAATCATTCTAAATACCCAAGAAATCGATCTGAGGACTGGGAGAAGAAACTACAAAAATAGAGGGAGAAAAGAGGCCATATCATGTAAGGTAGGAAACATGGAGACGTGATTACAGGGAGAAAGAATCCTTGGTATTATGGAGAGGAGGGAGCCCTAATCGTGGAGAGAGGAAAGAGAGCAGCACACAGGGGAATGCACAAGAACACTTCCTCAAAAACATTGACTGGGAAAATGAGAGGGACTATTTATCATGAGTTTTTATAAGCAGTGGAGCTCAAAGACAAGTTTTAGAAGTCTGCCTTCTGTCAGCTGTGGAGGCTGATGGGCATAGCAGTACTCCTGTGGAGAAGGGGGAAAGAAGCCTGGGAGTGGACAACATGGTCTAAGGATCCCTTATGTCGCACAACAAGAGACAGTTCCTCTTTTTGGACTGCATTTGGGAAAGGTGACACTGCCTCTGAGGAGACAAAAGAGATGGCACCCTTGCACTGCCCCTTTCATTAGCATAGAGGCAGAGAAACCTGCTGAAGGTAGAGCTAGCCTGGATGCTGGCATTTTGCTGCACTTTACTATAAGCTCCAAGCCCTTGTGCATTTTTGTGACTGCCCTTCTGGCATAAATAGGCACCAGCTACAGAGGACCCTCCCTTGGAGGATCACTGTGTGTCTGTGTCATGCCAGGTCCCTAAAATTTGGAGTTTTGGAACTCAGTAAGGGTGCCTGAGATAAATCATGGAAGCACTGCACTGTGGGGTGGGCAGGCAGCCCAGAAACAAACAGAGTGAAGGCAGGGTTCTTAGAGATGCCTGGGACATACAAGGAAAGATTTTTTTTTTGCTCTTCTCTGGGGACTTCCTGGACAGCAGCAGGTGTAAAATCTTCTCTCAGAGATGAGTGCGATAATGCCATTTTTAAAAATCCCTGGTATATGAGCATGAATGGATTTCAGTGAACAGCACAGCAACCACAGTGGAGGCTTGAGTCACTTAAACCAAGTCCTGACCACCACCCATGCCCTGAAAGTGCTTTTTTACTATGGCAAAGGTGCCTGACAGCCAGAGCAACAGAGGACCCCTTCCTCAGAAAACCAGAACAACCCCCTCCCAGAAACACAGGCATCAAGCCCACTGATTGTAGAGTGCTGCAAAGCTTCAGTTCAGGTGGAAATAGGATCTGGCTTTTTTTTTTTTTTTTACAAATAGTTTATTGTCAAATTAATTTCTGCATAACACCCAGTGCTCATCCCCATGAGTGCCCTCCTCCATGCCCATCCCCCCTTCCCCCCACATCCATCAGTCCTCAGTTTTTGTCAGCATTCAAGAGTCTCTCATGGTTTGCCTCTCTCCCTTTCCCCCACCATTTCCCCCTTTCTTCTCCCCCTTGTTCCTCAGTTAAGTTCCTCCTAATCCTCCTATACATGCAAACATATGATATTTGTCCTTCTCTGCCTGACTTATTTCGCTCAGCTAAAACATGGAAAAAGCCTAAGTGTCCATCAATTGACAAATGGATCAAGAAGATGTGGTTTATCTATACGATGGAATACTACATGGCAATGAAAAAGAATGAAATCTGGCCATGTGTAGCAACATGGATGGGCCTTGAGGGTGTTATGCTGGCCTCTTTTTATAAGCTGACCAAAGCACACCTAGTTAAAACTCACCACACACTGGATAGTGTCCAAACACTGTCCACAGTAGGCATGGAGAAAGTTGGACCTGAGGAAAAGAGCAGCCAAAGCACAACAGCAGGGTGCACAGAGTCTACACCAGGAACACTTCCTGAAGCACCAGTCCCTGGACAATATATGACTTCTTAATTAAGTAATTATTTCAAGAGCAGGAAACAACAGACTTTCCTAACAGAGAAGATAAAGACCCTAGACAAAATGCCAAGACTGAGAAAAATATTCCAAAAGACATAACAGGAGAAGTCACAACAAGAGATCTAATAAAACAGATGTAATACGCCTGATATAGAATTTAAAACAAAAATCATAAGGATACTAAATGAGCTTGAGAATAGTATAGAAGACACGAAGGAGTCCCATACTACAGAGATAAAAGATCTAAAATTTACTGAGGATGAAATAAAAAATGCTATATTCAAATTTTTTAATGTTTTATTTTATTTCTAGGAGAGAGAGAGAAAGAGACAGCGTGAGCGTGGGGGGGTGTCAGAGAGAGAGGGAATCACAGACTCTGAAACAGGCTCCAGGCTCTGAGCTGTCTGTCTGCACAGAGCCTGACACGGGGCTCGAACCCACTAACCGCGAGATCATGACCTAAGCGAAAGTCAGACGCTTAACCGACTAAGCCACCCAGGCGCCCCAAAAATGCTATATTCAAGATGCAAAGATGAATGTAATGACCACAAGGATGGAAGCAGAGGAATGAATCAGTGATACAGAAGATAAAAGTATGGGGGTGGGTGGGTGGAGATGAAGCTGAAAAGAAGGGGAAAGAAAATATTGGATCGTGAAGGTAGATTTAGGGAACTCATTGATTCCATAAAGCATAATAATGTCTGTATCATAGGATTCCCAGAAGAAGAGAGGGGAAAGGGGGAGAAACATTTATTTGAGCAAATTAGAGCTGAAAACTTGCCTAAACTTGGGAAACAGACATCCAAATCCACTAGGCACAGAGAACTCTTACGAAAATCAACAAAACCAGGCCAACACCTGTATTTATCATAGCAAAATTTGCAAAATATAGAGAAAAGGCAAGAGTCCTAAAAGCAGCAAGGAGAAAAAAATCTTTAACTTACAATGGAAGATAAATAAGAGTATCAGCAGATCTAAGAAATTTGACAGGCAAGAAGATTGTAGCATGATGTATTCAACACGTTGAATGGGGAAAATATGCAACCAAGAATACTTTATTCAGCAAGAGTGTCATTCAGAAGAGAAAGAGAGATAGAGTTTCACAGGCAAACAAAAACTGAAGGACATCATAGCCACTAAAGCAGCCATGCAAGAAATCTTAAAGGGAACTCTTTGAGTGGGAAAGAAATATCAAAAGCAACAAAAACTAGAACAGAACAGAAAACATCTCCAGAAACAACTCTACCGACAATACAATGGCACTAAATGTGTATCTATCAATAAATCACTCTGAACATAAATGGACTAAATGCTCCAGTAAAAAGACATAGGGTATCAGAATGAATTAAAGACCAAAAAAAAGCATCCATATGATGCCTACAAGAGACTCATTTTAGATATAAGGTCACCTGCAGATTGAAAGTGAGTGGATGGAGAACAATTTATCATGCGAATGGATGTCAGAGTATCATAGTTATATCACGCAAACTAGATTTTAATCCTAAGACTGTAACAAGAAATGAAGAAGGGCATTAAATCATAATAAATATGTCATAATAAAGGGACCTATTTAACAAGAACTCTAACACTTGTAAATATTTATGTTCCGATTTGCAAGCACCCAAATATATAAAACAATTAATAACAAACAGAATGAACCCCATTCATAATAATGCAATAATAGGGGATTTTAACAGCCCACTTAAAGCAATGGACACTAATAGCTCACTTACAGCCCACTTTTCTAAACAGAAGATCAACAGCAATGGACAGGTCATCTAAGCAGAAGATCAACAAGAGAATTCTACTCAAAATCGAAAAGCAGGTTGACTCAAAATCAACAAAAATAGGTCAACACCATGACTCATCCTAGACAAATACCACATGATTTCAATAATATGTGGAACTTAAGAAACAAAACAGATGAATATAGGGGAAGGAACATAAAAAGGAGGGGGAGAGGCAAACCATAAGAGACTATAGAGAACAAACAAGAAACTATGAGCCTGATTCCAAAACAAACGAGGAGGAGGAGAAGCAGGAAGAGGAGGAGGGAGGAAGGAAGGAAGGGAGGGGAGGAAGGAGGAAGGAAGGAAGGAAGGAAGGAAGGAAGGAAGGAAGGAAGGAAGGGGGTAAAAAGTAAGCCTCGTCCTATTTTTCACCAGATTTGCAGGTGTCATTATGAAACACTCGATTTTCAGTACACTATGGTTTTTGTTTTGGTTTGGTTTGGTTTTTGCATATGGTCTTTATGATGTTGAGGTATGTTCCCTCTATCCCTACTTTGTTGATGGTTTCTATCAAGCATACATGCTGTACTTTTTCAAATGCTTTTTCTCCATCTATTGAGAGGGTCATATGGTTCTTATCCTTTATTTTATCAATGTGGTATATCATGTTAAATTATTTTCAAATATTGAACCATCCTTGGAGGTGTTGGTTAAAATGTATAAACTTAATTATAAGAACAAATTTAGTGATCTAAAGTGCAGTATGCTAACTACACTTAACAATACTGCATTTTATACTTGGAAGTTGCTATGACAGTAGAGCATTAATGTTCTCACCATAACAATAACAAAATGGTAATTATATGAAGTGAAAAATGTTTTAACTAACCTAATTTGGTAACCATTTTACAATATATATGTGTATCAAATTATCACATTTTACACCTTAAAGTTAAATAAGGTTACTTGTCAATTATATTAAAAGAAACCAGAATATTATTATTATTATTATTATTATTATTATTATTATTAACATAAGAATAGAAATCAGAGTATACTCTGAGACCACAATAGAATTAAAAGTAAAATTTGATAACCAAAAGGTAACTGGAAATGCCCAATATACTAGGAGATTAAACAACACACGGGTTAAAGAGTAATTCTCAAGAGAGAATTTAAATATTTCTAACTAAATAGAAATTAACATACACATTATCAAAATTTATGGGACGTTGTCAAAATAATACTTAGAGAAAATTTTATATCATTAGATTAGAAAAGAAGAAATATCTAAAATAAATAACCTAAGATTCTATCTTAGGAAACTAGGAAAAGAAGAGTAAATTAAAACAATATTTTATATCTGAAACTAATTTAACACTGTATGTTAATTATATTGGAGTTAAAATAAAATAAATAACAAAAAGAAAGGATAAGAAAATAAATAAAATTAAAGAAGAAATTTATGAAATCAAAAATAGAAAATCAATTTTAAAAATCCACAAAACTGAAAGTTGATTCTCTGAAAAGATCACTAAAGTTGCTAAACTTCTAGCCATGTTAACTATGCAAAAAAGAAAAAAGACACAAATGATTAATTGGACATCAAAAAGATAACAATGAAATATTATGAATAACTCTATGCCCACAAATTTAATAATCTGGATGAAACAAACCAATTCCTTTAAAGACAACTTCTATAAATTTCACACAAGACGAAATAGACAATCTGAATAGGCCTATGTCTATTGAAGCTTAATCAAGAATTAATAACCTTCCAAACCAGAAATCAGTCCCAGATGGTTTTAATGGTAGATTCTACCAAACACCTAAGAAAAAAGAAATTATACCAATTCGCTACAATTTCCTCCAGAAATTGAAGCACAGAGAATACTTCCTATCTCATTTTATAAAGCCAGGGTTTCCCTAACACCAAAATCAGGCAAAGGCATTACAAGAAAATTACAGACCAATATCTATCATGAACATAGATGTAAAAATCAACAAGAAAATGTTGCAAAATCAAATCAAACAATTCATAAAAAGAATTATAACACCGTGAGCAAGTGGGGTTTATTCTGGTATGCAAAATTGGTTCAGCATTTGAAATTCAATTATTGTAATCCATCACAGCAATATGTTAAAAGAGAAAAAGCACATCATTACATCATTAGAGACAGAAAAAGCATTTGGCAATATCTAATATTCACTAATGGTAAAAACTCTGTAAACTAGGAATAGAGGAGAACTTCCTCATATTCATAAAGAATACACACACACACACACACACACACACACACACACACACACACACACACTGTAGCTAACATCTTACCTCATAGCAAGAACCTCAAAGCTTTTTCACTAAGATCAGAAGCAAGACAATGATATCCCCTCTCATTACTCCTTCTCAATACTGGAAGTCCTAAGTAATACTGGAAGTTCCAGGTAATATGATAAGGTAATAAAAAGAAATAAAGGGTATACATATTGGAAAGGAAGCAACAAAACAGTCTTTGTTTGCAGATGACAGGATTGTAAGTAGAAAATCCGAAAGGGTGGACAGAACAGTTCTTGAAACTAACAAGTAATTATAGCAAGGTTGCAGGATACAAGGTTAATATACAAAAGTTAATCACTTTCTGTATACCAGCAATGAATAAGTAGAATTTAAAGTGAAAAACAATACCATTTACATTAGGACCCCCCAAATAATGAAATATATGAGGATAGATTTTACAAAATATGTATATGATCTATATAAAGACAACTATAGAATTCTAATGAATGAAAAAGAAATACAATACTATCAAGATGTCCGTTCTTTCCAACTTGATCTATAGATTCAGTGCAATACCAATCAAAATCCCAGCAAGTTATTTTGTGAAAATGACAAACATCCTAAAATTTACATAGAAAGGCAAAAAGATTGATAATAACCAACACAGTACTAAAGAAGAAGAATGTTGAAGGACTGACACCACTCAATTTAAAGTCTTACGGTAAAGCTACAGTAACTGAGACAATGTGCTATTGGTGAAAGAATAGACAAATAGATCAATAGAATGGAATAGGGAGAATGGAATAGGGAGCCCAGAAATAAAGCCATATAAATACAATTAACTGATTTTTGACAAACACAATACAATGGAACAAAGATAATCTTTTCAACAAATGGTGCTGGAACAACAGGACATCTGCAAGTTAAAAGAAAAGATAAATAAATCAGGACGCAGACCTTACACTTTCCACAAAAACTACCTAAAAATGGATCATGGATTGCCCATTTCTTAACTCAATTATTTGTTTTTTGAGTGTTGAGTTTGATACATTCTTTTTATATTTTGGATACTACTTTATCTGATGTGTTTTGGTTTTATTGGTTGTTTCCTTTGCTGTGTGGAAGCTTCTTATCTTGATGAGGTCCCAATAGCTCATTTTTGTTTTTATTTTCCTTGTTTTCAGAGATATGTCTAGTAAGAAGTTCCTTCAACTGACGTGGCCCATTTTTTAAATTTGTTTACTTATTGTTAAATTTTAAAAGTTCTTTGTGTAGTTTTAATAACAGTCCTTCATAAAGTTTGGTAAAACACAAAACTGTAAATCTCCTGGAATACAGCATGGGAGGAAACCTAGATGATCTTTGATATAGCAATAACTTTTTAGGTATAACATCAAAGGCACAATCTACGAAAGAAATAATTGACAAGCTGAACTTCATTGAAATTAAAAACCTTCACTCTACAAAAGACACTGTTAAGGGGAAGAGAAGCCAAGAACTGGGAATAGTTATTTGCAAAAGATACATTTTATGAAGGACTGTTATTAAAACTACACAAAGAAATTTTAAAATTTAACAATAAGTAAACAAATTTAAAAAATGAGCCACGTCAGTTGAAGGAATTTCTTATTAGACATATCTCCGAAACCAAGGAAATTAAAAACAAAAATGAGCTATTGGGACCTCATCAAGATAAGAAGCTTCCACACAGCAAAGGAAACAACCAATAAAAACAAAAGACATCAGATAAAGGGTTAGTATCCAAAATATATAAAGAATGTATCAAACTCAACACTCAAAAGACAAATAATCGAGTTAAGAAATGGGCAGAAGACATGAATAAATACTTTTCCAAAGATATTCAAATATGTAATAGAAACATGAAAAGATGCTCAACATCACTCATCATCAGGGAAATACAAATCAAAACCACAATGAGATACCACCTCATACTTGTCAGAATGGCTAAGATAAGTCAGGAAACAACAGAAGTTGGCAAGGATGCAGAGAAAGGGGAACACTTTTGCTCTGATGGTGCTAATGCAAACTCCTACAGCCACTCTGGAAAACAGTATGGAGGTCCCTCAAAAAATAAACAATAGACCTACCGTATGGTCCAGCAATCGCAGTAATTGGTATTTATCCAAGGGATAGAAAAATGCTGATTCAGAGGGAAATGCACTCCAAAGTTTATAGCAGTGCTATCAGCAATAGCCAAATTATGGAAAGAGCCCAAATGTCTACCAAGTGATAAATGGATAAAGAAGATGGTGTGTGTGTGTGTGTGTGTGTGTAAATATATATATGGAATACAATGGAATACTACTCAGTGATAAAGAAAGGAAGGAAGGAAGGAAGGAAGGAAGGAAGGAAGGAAGGAAGGAAGGAAGGAAGAGAGAAAGAAATCTTGCCAATTGAAACAGTGAGGATGAAACTAGAATGTATTTTAGTAAGTGAAGTGAATCAGTTAGAGAAAGACAAGTGTCATATGATTTCACTAATATGTGGAATTTAAGAAATAAAACAGAAAAACATAGGGTAAGGGAAGAACAAATTAGATAAAAACAGTGAGGGAGACAAACTATAAGAGACTCTTAAAGTCAGAGAACAAACTGAGGGTTGCTGGAGGAGAAGGGTGGGAGATGGGCTGAATGGGTGATGGGAATTAAGGAGGGTACTTGGTATGAGTTGGTAAGAGCACTGGGAGTTATATGTAAGTGATTCATCAATTGTTTCTACCCCTGAAGCCAATACTACACTGTATGTTAACTAACTTGAAGTTAAATAAATTGAAAAAAAAATTTAAAAATTAACAATTGGCCAATGACCATAACAGACATATCACCAAAGAATACACGTGGATGGCAAAAAGCATATGAAAAGATGCTCCACATCATACGCCATCAACGAAATGCAAAATAAGACACTGAGATACCTCTACATACCTATTAAAATGACCAAAATTTTGAATACTGACAACACCAAATGCTGACAAGAATGTGGAATTAAAGCAGCTATCATTCATTACTGGTAGGAATTCAAAATGGTAGAGCTACTTTGGAAAACGATTTGACAGTTTCTTATGAAACTAAACATACTCTTATCATACAATCCAGCAATCAAACTGCTTGGTATTTACTCAGAGGAGTTGAAAAATTATACCTACACAAAATCATGCATGTGATATTTGTAACATCCTTATTCAGAATTGCTCAAACTTGGAAGCTACCAAGATGTCCTTCAGTAGGTAAATATAAAACTAAACTGTGGTATATCTAGAAAACGGAATATCCTTCAATATTGAAATGAGAAATCAAGCCTTGAGAATACATGGAAAAACCTTAAATGCACGTTTCTAAATGAAAGAAGCCAATCTAAAAAAAACTACATACTGCGGCACCCGGGTGGCTGTCAATTAAGATACTGACTTTGGCTCAGGTCATGATCTCACAGCTTGTGAGTTCAAGCCCCATATTGGACTCTGTTGATAGCTCAGAGCCTGGAGCTTGCTTCAGAGTCTGTGTCTTCCTCTTTCTCTGCTCCTCTCCTGCTCGTGCTCTGTCTCTCTCTGTTTCACACTTCTTTTTTCTTTTTTACAAATAGTTCATTGTCAAGTTGGTTTCCATATAAAACTCAGTGCTCATCCCCACAAGTGCCCTCCTCCATGCCCATCTCCCCTCTCCCCCCTCACACCGATCAGTCCTCTGTTCTCAGCATTCAAGAGTCTCTCATAGTTTGCCTCTCTCCCTATCCCCCACTATTTCCCCACTTCCTCTCCCCTATGGTCCTCCATTAAGTTCCTCTTAATCCTGCAAACATACGCAAATATATGGTATTTGTCCTTCTCTGCCTGACTTATTTCGCTCAGCATAACACCCTCAAGTTTCATCCATGTTGCTACACATGGCCAGATTTCATTCTTTCTCATTGCCATGTAGTATTCCATCGTATAGATAAACCACATCTGCTTGATCCATTCGTCCGTTGATGGACACTTAGGCTCTTTCCATGTTTTGGCTATTGTTGAGAGTGCTGCTATGAACATTGGTGTCAATGTGCTCCTATGTATCAGCATTCCTATATCCCTTGGGTAAATTCCTAGGAGTGTTATTGCTGGGTTATATGGGAGTTCTATATTAATTTTTTGAGGAACCTCCACACTGATTTCCAGAGGGGCTGCACCTGTTTATATTCTCACCAAGAGTGTAGGAGGGTGCCCGTTTCTCCACATCCTCGACAGCATCTAGAGTTCTCTGATTTGCTCATTTAAGCCACTCTGACAGGCGTGAGGTGGTATCTCAGTGTGGTTTTGATTTGTATTTCCCTGATGAGGAGGGATGCTCAGCATCGTTTCATGTGTCTGTTGACCATGTGGATGTCCACTTTGGAGAAGTGTCTGTTCATTTCTTCTGCCTATTTCTTCACTGGATTGTTTGTTTTTGGGGTGTGGAGTTTGGTAAGTTCCTTATAGATTTTGGATATTAACCCTTTATCTGATATGTCATGTGCAACTATCTTTTCACATTCCGTCAGTTGACTATTAGTTTTGTGGGTTGTTTCCTTTGCCGTGCAGAAGCTTTTTATCTTGATGAGGTCCCAATCATTTATTTTTGCTCTTGATTCCCTTGCTTTTGGGAATGTGTCAAGTAAGAAGTTGCTGAGGTGGAGGTCAAGGAGGTTGTTTCCTGCTTTCTCCTCTAGGGTTTTGATGATTTCCTGTCTCACGTTCAGGTCCTTTATCCATTGTGAGGTTTTGTTTGTGTATGATGTGAGAAAATGATCTAGTTTCATTCTTCTGCATGTTGCTGTCCAGCTTTCCCAACACCATCTGTTAAAAAGACTGTCTTTTTCCATTAGATATACTTTCCTGCTTTGCCAAAGATTAGTTGGCTCTATACCTTTGGGTCCAACTCTGAGTTCTCAATTCTATTCCATTGGTCTACGTGTCTGTTTTTGTGCCAATACCGTACTGTCTTGATGATGACAGCTTTGTAGTAGAGGCTAAAGTCTGGGATGGTGATACCTCCCGTTTTGGTTTTATTTTTCAGTATTATTTGGCTATTCGGGGTCTTTTGTGGTTCCATACAAATTTAAGGATAGTTTGTTCTAGTTTTGAGAAGTATGTTGGTACAATTTTGATTGGGATTACATTGAATGTGTAGATTGATTTGGGTAGTAATGACATTTGAACTATATTTATTCTTCCTATCCACGAGCATAGATTGTTTCTCCATTTCTTTGTGTCTTATTCAATTTCCTTCATAAGTATTCTATAGTTTTCATCATACAGATCTCTTGTATCCTTGGTTAGGTTTATTCCGAGGTATTTTATGGTTTTTTGTGCAATTGTGAATGGGATGAGTTTCTTGATTTCTCTTTCTTTTGGTTCATTGTTGGTTTATAAAAATGCAACCGGTTTCTGTACGTTTCTGCAAATTTGCTAAATTCAGGGATCAGCTCTAGTAGGCTTCTGGTGGAGTCTGTCAGGTTTTCTATGTAGAGTATCATGTCGTCTGGAAAAAGTGAAAGTTTGATCTCTTCCTTGCCAGTTCTGATGCCTCTTATTTCTTTTTGTTGTCTGCTGTCTGATGTTAGGACTTCCACCACTATTTTAAACAACAGTGGTGAGAGTGGACATCCCTGTCGTGTTCCTGATCTCAGGGGGAAAGCTCTCAGTTTTTCCCCATTGAGGATGATGTTAGCTGAAGGCTTCTCATAGATGGCTTTTATGATGTTTAAGTAAATTCCTTCTATCCCGACTTTCTCGAGGGTCTTTATTAAGAAGGGATGCTGTATTTTGTCAAATGCTTTTTCTGCACCTATCGACAGGATCATATGGTTTTTATCTTTTCTTTTGTTGTTGTGATGTATCACATTGTTTGATTTGCGAATGTTGAACCAGCCCTGTAACCCAGGACTGAATCGCACTTGATCTTGGTAGATAATTCTTTTTATGTGCTGTTGGATTCGATTTGCAAAGATCTTATTGAGGATTTTTACATATGTATTCATCAAGGATATTGGCCTGTAGTTCTCTTTTTTTGCTGGATCTCTGTCTGGCTTGGGAATCAGAGTGATGCTGGCTTCATAAATTGAGTCTGGAAGTTTATTTTCAATTTCTATTTTTTGGAATAGCTTGATAAGAATTGGTATTAATTCCGTTTTAAACGTCTGGTAGAATTGTCATGGGAAGCCATCATGTCCAGGGCTTTTATTTGTTGGGAGATTTTTGATAACTGATTTGATTTCTTCACGAGTTATGGGTCTGTTCAGGTTTTCTATTTCTTCCCGTGTGAATTTTGATAGTGAGTGTGTGTTTAGGAATTTGTCCATTTCTTCTAAGTTGTCCAATTTGTTGGCATATAATTTTTCATAGTATTCCCTGATAATTACTTGTATTTCTGTGGGGGTTGTTGAAATAACTCCGTTTTCATTCATGATTTTGTCTATTTGGGTGCTCTCTCTCTTTTTTTTGAGAAGCCTAGCTAGAGGTTTGTCAAGTTTGTTTATTTTTTCAAAGAATCAACTCTTGGTTTCATTGATCTGTTCAATTGTTTCGTTGGTCTCTATGTTGTTTATTTCTGCTCTGATTTTTACTATTTCTCGTCTTCTACTGGGTTTGGGGTGCTCTTGTTGCTCTCCCTCTAGTTATTTTAGGCGAGCTGTTAGATTTTGCACTTGTGCCTTTTCTAATTTCTTGAAATACGCCTGGAGTGCAATATACTTTCCTCTTACGACTGCCTTTGCCGCATCCCATAGAGTTTGGATTGTTGTACTTTCATTTTCATTTGTTTCCATATATTTTGTAATTTCTTCCCTTATTGTCTGTTTGGCCCATTCATTGTTTACTTGGGTGTTCTTTAACCTCCAAGTTTTTGGAGGTTTTCCATACTTCTTCCTGTGATTGATTTCAAGTTCAAAGCATTATGATCTGAGAGTGTGCATAGTATGATCTCAATTATTTTATATTTATGGAGGGCTGCTTTATGTCCCAGTATGTGATATATCTTGGAGAATGTGCCATGCACACTTGAGAATAAAGTGAATTCCATCACCTCAGAATGTAGAGTTCTAAATATATCTGTCAGATCCTTCTGGCCCATTGTGTTATTCAAGTCCATTGTTTCTTTCGTGCTTTTCTGTCTTGTTGACCTATCTATCCATTGCTGTAAGCGGAGTATTAAAGTCCCCTGCTATTAGCACATTGTTATCTATAAGATTGTTTCTTTTTGTGATTGTTTTAAATATTTAGGTGCTACCCTATTCGGTGTATAGACATTTATGATTGTTAGTTCTTTCCGATGGATAGACCCTGTAATTATTATATAATGCCCTTCTTCATCTCTTGATATTGTCTTTAATTTAATGTCTAGTTTGTCTGATATAAGTATAGCTACTCCAGCTGTCTTTTGATTTCCAGTAGCATGATATATATTTCTCCATCCCCTTAAATTTAATCTGAAGGTATCTTCCAGTCTAAAATGTGTTTCTTGTAGACAGCAAATAGATGGATTTTGTTTTTTTAATCCATTCTCCTACCCTTCGTTTTTTGATTGGAGCATTCAGCCCATTTACATTCAGTGTTATTATTGAAATATGTGGGTTTAATCAACAGATGAATGGATCAAGAAGATGTGGTTTATCTATACCATGGAATACTACATGGCAATGAGAAACAATGAAATCTGGCCATGTGTAGCAACATGGATGGACCTTGAGGTGTTATGCTGAGCGAAA
>JAESUZ010004324.1:0-20727 GCA_017311185.1 Proteles cristata cristata
GGAGCCTATGTAAAACTATGCAGGGAAGCATAAGCTCAACGCCTCTTACTAAAAGATGGGAAAGAACACTGTGTGGCAGTCATCATTCCTCTCCTATCCTGACTTTCCTGGAAGCGGTGCTTCCGAACAGGTGCTGATCCAGTGCAGTGAAGGGCAGGGTGCTCGACTCAGGGGAAACACACCAGGAGGCTTGCACCGCTACGTTCCCCTCGGGTCTCGCTAAGTTAGTAATGATGAACACACTCACGGCAGTCTTAGCTCTGTTCGATACACTGCACACCGAGAAAGAACACTCTGCTGAAGCCCTCATTCAACTACCGTCACCGTTCCCTAGGTAGATCGCGAGCGAAAGCAGATGCGGAGACCAATCAACGAGGAGCCGGGTGCTGGAGTCTTGGGAACCAACACTGCGGAATGCAGTCCTCAGCTCCCATACCGTTTTGCTGTGGGCGTCATGGGTCAAAACCTATACAGGGAAGCATAAGCTAAGTGCGTTCACCTAAACCCTGGGAGCGAACACTGTGTGGAAGGCATCATTCCTCTACTATCCTGACTTTCCTGGAAGCTGTGATTCCGAATAATTCCTGATGCAGTGCAGTGAAGGGCCGGGTGCTTGACTCTGGGAAGACAAACCAGGGGGAAAGCAACACTCCGTTAACCCTATGGTCTCGCAGAGTTAGTAATGATGAACACACACGCACGGTAGTCTTAGCTCTGTGCGATACACTGCACACCGAGAAAGAACACTCTGCTGAAGCCCTCATTCAACTACCGTCATCGTTACCTAGGTAGATCGCGAGCGAAAGCAGATGCGGAGACCAAGCAAGGAGGAGCCGGGTCCTGGAGTCTTGGGAACCAACACTAAGGAATGCAGTCCTCAGCTCCCATACCGTTTTGCTGTGGGCGTCATGGGTCAAAACCTATACAGGGAAGCATAAGCTAAGTGCGTTCACCTAAACCCTGAGAGCGAACACTGTGTGGAAGGCATCATTCCTCTACTATCCTGACTTTCCTGGAAGCTGTGATTCCGAATAGTTCCTGATGCAGTGCAGTGAAGGGCAGGTTGCTTGACTCTGGGAAAACAAACCAGGCGGAATGCAACTCTCCAATAACCCTATCTTTTCGCTAAGTTAGTAATGATGAACACACACGCACGGCAGTCTTAGCTCTGTGCGATACACTGCACACCGAGAAAGAACACTCTGCTGAGGCCAACATTCAACTACCGTCATCGTTCCCTAGGTAGATCGCGAGTGAAAGCAGATGCGGAGACCAACCACGGAGGAGCCTATGTAAAACTATGCATGGAAGCATAAGCTCAACGCCTCTTACTAAAAGCTGGGAAGAACACTGTAGCTCATCATTCCTCTCCTATCCTGACTTTCCTGGAAGCGATGCTTCCGAACAGGTGCTGATCCAGTGCAGTGAAGAGCAGGGTGCTCGACACAGGGAAAACACACCAGGAGGCTTGCACCACTACGTTCCCCTCGGGTCTCGCTAAGTTAGTAATGATGAACACACTCACAGCAGTCTTAGCTCTGTTCGATACACTGCACACTGAGAATGAACACTGTGCTGAATCCCTCATTCAACTACCGTCACCGTTCCCTAGGTAGATCGCGAGCGAAAGCAGATGCGGAGACCAACCAAGGAGGAGCCCGGTGCTGGAGTCTTGGGAACCAACACTGCGGAATGCAGCACTCGGCCCCCATACCGTTTCACAGGGGGCGTCATGGGTCAAAACCTACGCAGGGAAGCATAAACGAAGTGTGCTCACCCAAACGCTGGGAAAGAACACTGTGGGGAAGGGGCATCATTCCCCTACCATCCTCATTTTCTTCTGGAAGCTGTGATTCAACAGTTGCTGATCCAGTGCAGTGAAGCGTTGGTGTGGGTGCTTGACTCTGGGAAGACAAACCAGGGGGAAAGCAACACCTGTTGTAACCTATGGTCTCGCAGAGTTAGTAATGATGAACACACACGCACGGCAGTCTTAGCTCTGTGCGATACACTGCACACCGAGAAAGAACACTCTGCTGAAGCCCTCATTCAACTACCGTCATCGTTCCCTAGGTAGATCGCGAGCGAAAGCAGATGCGGAGACCAAGCAAGGAGGAGCCGGGTGCTGGAGTCTTGGGAACCAACACTGCGGAATGCAGTCCTCAGCTCCCATACCGTTTTTGCTGTGGGCGTCATGGGTCAAAACCTATACAGGGAAGCATAAGCTAAGTGCGTTCACCTAAACCCTGGGAGCGAACACTGTGTGGAAGGCATCATTCCTCTACTATCCTGACTTTCCTGGAAGCTGTGATTCCGAATAGTTCCTGATGCAGTGCAGTGAAGGGCAGGTTGCTTGACTCTGGGAAAACAAACCAGGCGGAATGCAACTCTCCAATAACCCTATCTTTTTCGCTAAGTTAGTAATGATGAACACACACGCATCTAGTAGTTCAGGCTCTGTGCGACACCAACACCGAGAAAGAACACTCTGCTGAAGCCCTCATTCAACTACCGTCATCGTTCCCTAGGTAGATCAAGTGAGTGAAAGCAGATGCGAGACCAACCACGGAGGAGCCTATGTAAAACTATGTATAAAGCATGCTCAACGCCTCTACTAAAGTTGGGAAAGAACACTGTGTGGCAGTCATCATTCTCCTCCTATCCTGACTTTCCTGGAAGCGGTGCTTCCGAACAGGTGCTGATCCAGTGCAGTGAAGGGCAGGGTGCTCGACTCAGGGAAAACACACCAGGAGGCTTGCACCGCTACGTTCCCCTCGGGTCTCGCAAAGTTAGAAATGATGAACACACTCACAGCAGTCTTAGCTCTGTTCGATACACTGCACACCGAGAAAGAACACTCTGCTGAAGCCCTCATTCAACTACCGGCACCGTTCCCTAGGTAGATCGAGCGTAAGCAGATGCGGAGAACAATCAACGAGGAGCCGGGTACTGGAGTCTTGGGAACCAACACTGCGGAATGCAGTCCTCAGCTCCCATACCGTTTTGCTGTGGGCGTCATGGGTCAAAACCTATACAGGGAAGCATAAGCTAAGTGCGTTCACCTAAACCCTGGGAGCGAACACTGTGTGGAAGGCATCATTCCTCTACTATCCTGACTTTCTTGGAAGCTGTGATTCCGAATAGTTCCTGATGCAGTGCAGTGAAGGGCCGGGTGCTTGACTCTGGGAAGACAAACCAGGGGGAAAGCAACACCTGCGCCAACCTCTATGGTCTCGCAGAGTTAGTAATGATGAACACACACGCACGGCAGTCTTAGCTCTGTGCGATACACCGCAACAATCGAGAAAGAACACTCCCTGCTGAAGCCCTCATTCAACTACCGCCATCGTTCCCTAGGTAGATCGCGAGCGAAAGCAGATGCGGGAGACCAATCAAGGAGGGAGCGGGTGCTGGAGTCTGGGGGAACCAACACTAGCCGGAATGTAAAGTACCAGCTCCCATACCGTTTGCTGTGGGCGTCATGGGTCAAAACCTATAAGGGAAGCATAAGCTAAGTGCGTTCACCTAAACCCTGGGAGCGAACACTGTGGGGAAGGCATCATTCCTCTACTATCCTGACTTTCCTGGAAGCTGTGATTCCGAATAGTTCCTGATGCAGTGCAGTGAAGGGCAGGTTGCTTGACTCTGGGAAGACAAACCAGGGTGAAAGCAACACTCCGTTTACCCTATGGTCTCGCAGAGTTAGTAATGATGAACACACACGTACGGCAGTCTTAGCTCTGTGCGATACACTGCACACCGAGAAAGAACACTCTGCTGAAGCCCTCATTCAACTACCGTCATCGTTCCCTATGTAGATCGCGAGTGAAAGCAGATGCGGAGACCAACCACGGAGGAGCCTATGTAAAACTATGCAGGGAAGCATAAGCTCAACGCTCTTACTAAAAGCTGGGAAAGAACACTGTGTGGCAGTCATCATTCCTCTCCTATCCTGACTTTCCTGGAAGCGGTGCTGCCGAACAGGTGCTGATCCAGTGCAGTGAAGGGCAGTGGGTGCTCGACTCAGGGAAAACACACCAGGAGGCTTGGCACCGCTACTGCCCCCTCGGGTCTCTTCAAGTTAGTAATGATGAACACTATTTGGCAGTTCAGCTCTGTTCGATACACTGCACACCGAGTAAAGTTAAACACCTAAGTTGAAGCCCTCATTCAACTACCGGCACCGTTCCCTAGGTAGATCGCGAGCGAAAAGCAGATGCGGAGACCAACCAAGGAGGAGCCGGGTGCTGGAGTCTGGGAAACCAACACTATGAATGCAGGCACCGGCCCCCATACCGCTCTCTTCACAGGGGGCGTCATGGGTCAAAACCTACGCAGGGAAGCATAAACGAAGTGTGCTCACCCAAACGCTGGGAAAAACACTGGTGGGGAAGGCATCATTCCCCTACCATCCTCATTTTTCTGAAGCGGTGCTTCCGAACAGGTGCTGATCCAGTGCAGTGAAGGGCAGGGAGCTCGACTCAGGGAAAACACACCAGGAGGCTTGCAGCGCTACGTTCCCCTCGGGTCTCGCTAAGTTAGTAATGAGGAACACACCCACGGCAGTCTTAGCTCTGTTCGATACACTGCACACCGAGAATGAACACTCTGCTGAAGCCCTCATTCAACTACCGTCACCGGTCCCTAGGTAGATCGCGAGCGAAAGCAGATGCGGAGACCAATGAAGGAGGAGCCGGGTGCTGGAGTCTTGGGAACCAACACTGCGGAATGCAGCACTCGGCCCCCATACCGTTTTGCTGTGGGCGTCATGGGTCAAAACCTATAAGGGAAGCATAAGCTAAGTGCGTTCACCTAAACCCTGGGAGCGAACACTGTGTGGAAGGCATCATTCCTCCCTCTACTATCCTGACTTTCCTGGAAGCTGTGATTCCGAATAGTTCCTGATGCAGTGCAGTGAAGGGCCGGGTGCTTGACTCTGGGAAGACAAAACCAGGGGAAAGCAACACTCCGTTAACCCTATGGTCTCGCAGAGTTAGTAATGATGAACACACACGCACGGCAGTCTTAGCTCTGTGCGATACACTGCACACCGAGAAAGAACACTCTGCTGAAGCCCCTATTCAACTACCGTCATCGTTCCCTAGGTAGATCGCGAGTGAAAGCAGGTGCGGAGACCAACCACGGAGGAGCCTATGTAAAACTATGCAGGGAAGCATAAGCTCAACGCCTCTTACTAAAAGCTGGGAAAGAACACTGTGTGGCAGTCATCATTCTCTCCTATCCTGACTTTCCTGGAAGCGGTGCTTCCGAACAGGTGCTGATCCAGTGCAGTGAAGGGCAGGGTGCTCGACTCAGGGAAAACACACCAGGAGGCTTGCACCGCTACGTTCCCCTCGGGTCTCGCTAAGTTAGTAATGATGAACACACTCACGGCAGTCTTAGCTCTGTTCGGTACACTGCACACCGAGAAAGAACACTCTGCTGAAGCCCTCATTCAACTACCGTCACCGTTCCCTAGGTAGATCGCGAGCGAAAGCAGATGTGGAGACCAATCAAGGAGGAGCCGGGTGCTGGAGTCTTGGGAACCAACACTGTGGAATGCAGCACTCGGCCCCCATACCGTTTTCTTCACAGGGGGCGCCATGGGTCAAACCCACG
Organism: Proteles cristata cristata; assembly: GCA_017311185.1. Lineage (NCBI taxonomy): Eukaryota > Metazoa > Chordata > Mammalia > Carnivora > Hyaenidae > Proteles > Proteles cristata. The sequence goes on from JAESUZ010004324.1 coordinate 5,620, forward strand.
CAGGGAGTTACAAACGAAGTGTGCTCACCTAAACGTTGAAAGAACACTGTGTGGGAAGGCATCATTCCCTACCATCCTCATATTTTTCTGAAAGCTTCCGAATAGTTCCTGATGCAGTGCAGTGAAGGGCAGGTTGCTTGACTCTGGGAAGACAAACCAGGGGGAAAGCAACACTCTGTTAACCCTATGGTCTCGCAGAGTTAGTAATGATGAACACACACGCACGGCAGTCTTAGCTCTGTGCGAGACAATTGCACACCGAGAAAGAACACTTGCTGAAGCCCTCATTCAACTACCGTCATCGCCTTCCCTAGGTAGAGATCGCGAGTGAAAGCAGATGCGGAGACCAAACCACGGAGAGCCTATGTAAAACTATGCAGGAAGCATAAGCTCAACGCTCTACTAAAAGCTGGGAAAGAACACTGTGTGGCAGTCATCATTCCTCTCCTATCCTGACTTTCCTGGAAGCGGTGCTTCCGAACAGGTGCTGATCCAGTGCAGTGAAGGGCAGGGTGCTCGACTCAGGGAAAACACACCAGGAGGCTTGCACCGCTACGTTCCCCTCGGGTCTCGCTAAGTTAGTAATGATGAACACACACTCACGGCAGTCTTAGCTCTGTTCGATACACTGCACACCGAGAAAGAACACTCTGCTGAAGCCCTCATTCAACTACCGTCACCGTTCCCTAGGTAGATCGCGAGCGAAAGCAGATGCGGAGACCAATCAACGAGGAGCCGGGTACTGGAGTCTTGGGAACCAACACTGCGGAATGCAGTCCTCAGCTCCCATACCGTTTTGCTGTGGGCGTCATGGGTCAAAACCTATACAGGGAAGCATAAGCTAAGTGCGTTCACCTAAACCCTGAGCGAACACTGTGTGGAAGGCATCATTCCTCTACTATCCTGACTTTCCTGGAAGCTGTGATTCCGAATAGTTCCTGATGCAGTGCAGTGAAGGGCCGGGTGCTTGACTCTGGGAAGACAAACCAGGGGAAAAGCAACACTCCGTTAACCCTATGGTCTCGCAGAGTTAGTAATGATGAACACACACGCACGGCAGTCTTAGCTCTGTGCGATACACTGCACACCGAGAAAGAACACTCTGCTGAAGCCCTCATTCAACTACCGTCATCGTTCCCTAGGTAGATCGCGAGTGAAAGCAGATGCGGAGACCAACCACGGAGGAGCCTATGTAAAACTATGCAGGGAAGCATAAGCTCAACGCCTCTTACTAAAAGCTGGGAAAGAACACTGTGTGGCAGTCATCATTCTTCTCTTATCCTGACTTTCCTGGAAGCGATGCTTCCGAACAGGTGCTGATCCAGTGCAGTGAAGAGCAGGGTGCTCGACTCAGGGAAAACACACCAGGAGGCTTGCACCGCTACGTTCCCCTCGGGTCTCGCTAAGTTAGTAATGATGAACACACTCACAGCAGTCTTAGCTCTGTTCGATACACTGCACACTGAGAATGAACACTGTGCTGAATCCCTCATTCAACTACCGTCACCGTTCCCTAGGTAGATCGCGAGCGAAAGCAGATGCGGAGACCAACCAAGGAGGAGCCGGGTGCTGGAGTCTTGGGAACCAACACTGCGGAATGCAGCACTCGGCCCCCATACCGTTTCACTGGGGGCGTCATGGGTCAAAACCTACGCAGGGAAGCATAAACGAAGTGTGCTCACCTAAACGCTGGGAAAGAACACTGTGGGGAAGGCATCATTCCCCTACCATCCTCATTTTTCTGGAAGCTGTGATTCCGAACAGTTGCTGATCCAGTGCAGTGAAGGGCAGGGTGCTTGACTCTGGGAAGACAAACCAGGGGGAAAGCAACACTCCGTTAACCCTATGGTCTCGCAGAGTTAGTAATGATGAACACACACGCACGGCAGTCTTAGCTCTGTGCGATACACTGCACACCGAGAAAGAACACTCTGCTGAAGCCCTCATTCAACTACCGTCATCGTTCCCTAGGTAGATCGCGAGCGAAAGCAGATGCGGAGACCAAGCAAGGAGGAGCCGGGTGCTGGAGTCTTGGGAACCAACACTGCGGAATGCAGTCCTCAGCTCCCATACCGTTTTGCTGTGGGCGTCATGGGTCAAAACCTATACAGGGAAGCATAAGCTAAGTGCGTTCACCTAAACCCTGGGAGCGAACACTGTGTGGAAGGCATCATTCCTCTACTATCCTGACTTTCCTGGAAGCTGTGATTCCGAATAGTTCCTGATGCAGTGCAGTGAAGGGCAGGTTGCTTGACACTGGGAAAACAAACCAGGCGGAATGCAACTCTCCAATAACCCTATCTTTTCGCTAAGTTAGTAATGATGAACACACACGCACGGCAGTCTTAGCTCTGTGCGATACACTGCACACCGAGAAAGAACACTCTGCTGAAGCCCTCATTCAACTACCGTCATCGTTCCCTAGGTAGATCGCGAGTGAAAGCAGATGCGGAGACCAACCACGGAGGAGCCTATGTAAAACTATGCAGGGAAGCATAAGCTCAACGCCTCTTACTAAAAGCTGGGAAAGAACACTGTGTGGCAGTCATCATTCCTCTCCTATCCTGACTTTCCTGGAAGCGGTGCTTCCGAACAGGTGCTGATCCAGTGCAGTGAAGAGCAGGGTGCTCGACTCAGGGAAAACACACCAGGAGGCTTGCACCGCTACGTTCCCCTCGGGTCTCGCTAAGTTAGAAATGATGAACACACTCACAGCAGTCTTAGCTCTGTTCGATACACTGCACACCGAGAAAGAACACTCTGCTGAAGCCCTCATTCAACTACCGGCACCGTTCCCTAGGTAGATCGAGCGTAAGCAGATGCGGAGACCAACCAAGGAGGAGCCGCGGAGTCTTGGGAACCAACACTGCGGAATGCAGCATTTTGGCCCTCATACCGTTTCACAGGGGGCGTCATGGGTCAAAACCTACGCAGGGAAGCATAAACGAAGTGTGCCACCTAAACGCTGGGAAAGAACACTGTGGGGAAGGCATCATTCCCCTACCATCCTCATTTTTCTGGAAGCTGTGATTCCGAACAGTTGCTGATCCAGTGCAGTGAAGGGCAGGGTGCTTGACTCTGGGAAGACAAAACCAGGGGAAAGCAACACCTGTTAACCCTATGGTCTCGCAGAGTTAGTAATGATGAACACACACGCACGGCAAAGTCTTAGCTCTGTGCGATACACTGCACACCGAGAAAGAACACTCTGCTGAAGCCATCATTCAACTACCGTCATCGTTCCCTAGGTAGATCGCGAGCGAAAGCAGATGCGGAGACCAATCAAGGAGGAGCCGGGTGCTGGAGTCTTGGGAACCAACACTACGGAATGCAGTACTCAGCTCCCATACCGTTTTGCTGTGGGCGTCATGGGTCAAACCTATAAGGGAAGCATAAGCTAAGTGCGTTCACCTAAACCCTGGGAGCGAACACTGTGTGGAAGGCATCATTCCTCTACTATCCTGACTTTCCTGGAAGCTGTGATTCCGAATAGTTCCTGATGCAGTGCAGTGAAGGGCAGGTTGCTTGACTCTGGGAAGACAAACCAGGGTGAAAGCAACACTCCGTTTACCCTATGGTCTCGCAGAGTTAGTAATGATGAACACACACGTACGGCAGTCTTAGCTCTGTGCGATACACTGCACACCGAGAAAGAACACTCTGCTGAAGCCCTCATTCAACTACCGTCATCGTTCCCTAGGTAGATCGCGAGTGAAAGCAGATGCGGAGACCAACCACGGAGGAGCCTATGTAAACCTATGCAGGGAAGCATAAGCTCAACGCCTCTTACTAAAAGCTGGGAAAGAACACTGTGTGGCAGTCATCATTCTCCTCCTATCCTGACTTTCCTGGAAGCGGTGCTTCCGAACAGGTGCTGATCCAGTGCAGTGAAGGGCAGGGTGCTCGACTCAGGGAAAACACACCAGGAGGCTTGCACCGCTACGTTCCCCTCGGGTCTCACTAAGTTAGTAATGATGAACACACTCACGGTAGTCTTAGCTCTGTTCGATACACTGCACACCGAGAAAGAACACTCTGCTGAAGCCCTCATTCAACTACCGGCACTGTTCCCTAGGTAGATCGCGAGCGAAAGCAGATGCGGAGACCAAACAAGGAGGAGCCGGGTGCTGGAGTCTTGGGAACCAACACTGCGGAATGCAGCACTCGGCCCCCATACCGTTTCACAGGGGCGTCATGGGTCAAAACCTACGCAGGGAAGCATAAACGAAGTGTGCTCACCTAAACGCTGGGAAAGAACACTGTGGGGAAGGCATCATTCCCCTACCATCCGCATTTTTCTGGAAGCTGTGAGTCCGAACAGTTGCTGATCCAGTGCAGTGAAGGGCAGGGTGCTTGACTCTGGGAAGACAAACCAGGGGGAAAGCAACACTCCGTTAACCCTATGGTCTCGCAGAGTTAGTAATGATGAACACACACGCACGGCAGTCTTAGCTCTGTGCCATACACTGCACACCGAGAAAGAACACTCTGCTGAAGCCCTCATTCAACTACCGTCATCGTCCCTAGGTAGATCGCGAGTGAAAGCAGATGCGGAGACCAACCACGGAGGAGCCTATGTAAAACTATGCAGGGAAGCATAAGCTCAACGCCTTCTTACTAAAAAGCTGGGAAAGAACACTGTGTGGCAGTCATCATTCCTCTCCTATCCTGACTTTCCTGGAAGCGGTGCTTCCGAACAGGTGCTGATCCAGTGCAGTGAAGGGCAGGGTGCTCGACTCAGGGAAAACACACCAGGAGGCTTGCACCGCTACGTTTCCCTCGGGTCTCGCTAAGTTAGTAATGATGAACACACTCACGGCAGTCTTAGCTCTGTTCGATACACTGCACACCGAGAAAGAACACTCTGCTGAAGCCCTCATTCAACTACCGTCACCGTTCCCTAGGTAGATCGCGAGCGAAAGCAGATGTGGAGACCAATCAAGGAGGAGCCGGGTGCTGGAGTCTTGGGAACCAACACTGTGGAATGCAGCACTCGGCCCCCATACCGTTTCACTGGGGGCGTCATGGGTCAAAACCTACGCAGGGAAGCAGGAACAATGTGTGCTCACCTAAACGCTGGGAAAGAACACTGTGGGGAAGGCATCATTTCCCTACCATCCTCATTTTCCTGGAAGCTGTGATTCCGAACAGTTGCTGATCCAGTGCAGTGAAGGGCAGTGTGCTTGACTCTGGGAAGACAAACCAGGGGGAAAGCAACACTCCGTTAACCCTATGGTCTCGCAGAGTTAGTAATGATGAACACACACGCACGGCAGTCTTAGCTCTGTGCGATACACTGCACACCGAGAAAGAACACTCTGCTGAAGCCCTCATTCAACTACCGTCATCGTTCCCTAGGTAGATCGCGAGTGAAAAGCAGATGTGAGACCAACCACGGAGGAGCCTATGTAAAACTATGCAGGGAAGCATAAGCTCAACGCTCCTTACTAAAAGCTGGGAAAGAACACTGTGTGGCAGTCATCATTCTCCTCCTATCCTGACTTTCCTGGAAGCGGTGCTTCCGAACAGGTGCTGATCCAGTGCAGTGAAGGGCAGGGTGCTCGACTCAGGGGAAACACACCAGGAGGCTTGCACCGCTACGTTCCCCTCGGGTCTCGCTAAGTTAGTAATGATGAACACACTCACGGCAGTCTTAGCTCTGTTCGATACCCTGCACACCGAGAAAGAACACTCTGCTGAAGCCCTCATTCAACTACCGTCACCGTTCCCTAGGTAGATTGCGAGCGAAAGCAGATGCGGAGACCAACCAAGGAGGAGCCGGGTGCTGGAGTGTTGGGAACCAACACTGCGGAATGCAGCACTCGGCCCCCATACCGTTTCACAGGGGGCGTCATGGGTCAAACCTACGCAGGGAAGCATAAACGAAGTGTGCTCACCTAAACGCTGGGAAAGAACACTGTGGGGAAGGCATCATTCCCCTACCATCCGCATTTTTCTGGAAGCTGTGATTCCGAACAGTTGTTGATCCAGTGCAGTGAAGGGCCGGGTGCTTGACTCTGGGAAGACAAACCAGGGGGAAAGCAACACTCCGTTAACCCTATGGTCTCGCAGAGGTAGTAATGATGAACACACACGCACGGCAGTCTTAGCTCTGTGCGATACACTGCACACCGAGAAAGAACACTCTGCTGAAGCCCCCATTCAACTACCGTCATCGTTCCCTAGGTAGATCGCGAGTGAAAGCAGATGCGGAGACCAACCACGGAGGAGCCTATGTAAAAACTATGCAGGGAAGCATAAGCTCAAACGCTCTTACTAAAAAGCTGGGAAAGAACACTGTGTGGCAGCTTCAATACTCCTCCTCCTATCCTGACTTTCCTGGAAGCGGTGCTTCCGAACAGGTGCTGATCCAGTGCAGTGAAGGGCAGGGTGCTCGACTCAGGGAAACACACCAGGAGGCTTGCACCCACCACGTTCCCCTCGGGTCTCGCTGGGGTTAGTAATGAGGAACACACTCACGGCACTCTTAGCTCTGTTCGATACACTGCACACCGAGAATGAACACTGTGCTGAATCCCTCATTCAACTACCGTCACCGTTCCTAGGTAGATCGCGAGCGAAAGCAGATGCGGAGACTAAACTGAAGGAGGCACACTCGGCCCCCATACCGTTTCACTGGGGCGTCATGGGTCAAAACCTACGCAGGGAAGCATAAACGAAGTGTGCTCACCTAAACGCTGGGAAAGAACACTGTGGGGAAGGCATCATTCCCCTACCATCCTCATTTTTCTGGAAGCTGTGATTCCGAACAGTTGCTGATCCAGTGCAGTGAAGGGCAGGGTGCTTGACTCTGGGAAGACAAACCAGGGGGAAAGCAACACTCCGTTAACCCTATGGTCTCGCAGAGTTAGTGATGATGAACACACACGCACGGCAGTCTTAGCTCTGTGCGATACACTGCACACCGAGAAAGAACACTCTGCTGAAGCCCTCATTCAACTACCGTCATCGTTCCCTAGGTAGATCGCGAGTGAAAGCAGATGCGGAGACCAACCACGGAGGAGCCGGGTCCTGGAGTCTTGGGAACCAACACTGCGGAATGCAGTCCTCAGCCCCCATACCGTTTCACTGGGGCGTCATGGGTCAAAACCTACGCAGGGAAGCATAAACGAAGTGTGCTCACCTAAACGCTGGGAAAGAACACTGTGGGGAAGGCATCATTCCCCTACCATCCTCATTTTTCTGGAAGCTGTGATTCCGAACAGTTGCTGATCCAGTGCAGTGAAGGGCAGGTTGACTCGGGAAGACAAACCAGGGGGAAAAGCAACACTCCGTTAACCCTGTGGTCTCGGCAGAGTTAGTAATGATGAACACACACGCACGGCAGTCTTAGCTCTGTGCGATACACTGCACACCGAGAAAGAACACTCTGCTGAAGCCCTCATTCAACTCATCAGCCATCGCTCCTGCAGGTGATCGCGAAAGCAGATGAGGACCAACCACGGAGGAGCCGTAAAACTATGCAGGGAAGCATAAGCTCTCAACGCCTCTACTAAAAGCTGGGAAAGAACACTGTGTGGCAAGGCCATCATTCCTCCTATCCTGACTCTTCCTGGAAGCGGTGCTTCCGGAACAGGTGCTGATCCAGTGCAGTGAAGGGCAGGGTGCTCGACTCAGGGAAAACACACCAGGAGGCTTGCACCGCTACGTTCCCCTCGGGTTTCGCTAAGTTAGTAATGATGAACACACTCACGGCAGTCTTAGCTCTGTTCGATACACTGCACACCGAGAAAGAACACTCTGCTGAAGCCCTCATTCAACTACCGGCACCGTTCCCTAGGTAGATCGCGAGCGAAAGCAGATGCGGAGACCAAACAAGGAGGAGCCGGGTGCTGGAGTCTTGGGAACCAACACTGCGGAATGCAGCACTCGGCCCCCATACCGTTTCACTGGGGCGTCATGGGTCAAAACCTACGCAGGGAAGCATAAACGAAGTGTGCTCACCTAAACGCTGGGAAAGAACACTGTGGGGAAGGCATCATTCCCCTACCATCCGCATTTTTCTGGAAGCTGTGATTCCGAACAGTTGCTGATCAAGTGCAGTGAAGGGCAGGGTGCTTGACTCTGGGAAGACAAACCAGGGGGAAAGCAACACTCCGTTAACCCTATGGTCTCGCAGAGTTAGTAATGATGAACACACACGCACGGCAGTCTTAGCTCTGTGCGATACACTGCACACCGAGAAAGAACACTCTGCTGAAGCCCTCATTCAACTACCGTCATCGTTCCCTAGGTAGATCGCGAGTGAAAGCAGATGCGGAGACCAACCACGGAGGAGCCTATGTAAAACTATGCAGGGAAGCATAAGCTCAACGCCTCTTACTAAAAGCTGGGAAAGAACACTGTGTGGCAGTCATCATTCCTCTCCTATCCTGACTTTCCTGGAAGCGGTGCTTCCGAACAGGTGCTGATCCAGTGCAGTAAAGGGCAGGGTGCTCGACTCAGGGAAAACACACCAGGAGGCTTGCACCGCTACGTTCCCCTCGGGTCTCGCTAAGTTAGTAATGAGGAACACACTCACGGCACTCTTAGCTCTGTTCGATACACTGCACACCGAGAATGAACACTGTGCTGAATCCCTCATTCAACTACCGTCACCGTTCCCTAGGTAGATCGCGAGCGAAAGCAGATGCGGAGACCAACCAAGGAGGAGCCGGGTGCTGGAGTCTTGGGAACCAACACTGCGGAATGCAGCACTCGGCCCCCATACCGTTTCACTGGGGGCGTCATGGGTCTAAACCTACGCAGGGAAGCAGGAACAAAGTGTGCTCACCTAAACGCTGGGAAAGAACACTGTGGGGAAGGCATCATTCCCCTACCATCCTCATTTTTCTGGAAGCTGTGATTCCGAACAGTTGCTGATCCAGTGCAGTGAAGGGCAGGGTGCTTGACTCTGGGAAGACAAACCAGGGGGAAAGCAACACTCCGTTAACCCTATGGTCTCGCAGAGTTAGTAATGATGAACACACACGCACGGCAGTCTTAGCTCTGTGCGATACACTGCACACCGAGAAAGAACACTCTGCTGAAGCCCTCATTCAACTACCGTCATCGTCCCTAGGTAGATCGCGAGTGAAAGCAGATGCGGAGACCAACCACGGAGGAGCCTATGTAAAACTATGCAGGGAAGCACAAGCTCAACGCCTCTTACTAAAAGCTGGGAAAGAACACTGTGTGGCAGTCATCATTCTTCTCCTATCCTGACTTTACTGGAAGCGATGCTTCCGAACAGGTGCTGATCCAGTGCAGTGAAGAGCAGCGTGCTCGACTCAGGGAAAACACACCAGGAGGCTTGCACCGCTACGTTCCCCTCGGGTCTCGCTAAGTTAGTAATGATGAACACACTCACGGCAGTCTTAGCTCTGTTCGATACACTGCACACCGAGAAAGAACACTCTGCTGAAGCCCTCATTCAACTACCGTCATCGTTCCCTAGGTAGATCGCGAGTGAAAGCAGATGCGGAGACCAACCACGGAGGAGCATATGTAAAACTATGCAGGGAAGCATAAGCTCAACGCCTCTTACTAAAAGCTGGGAAAGAACACTGTGTGGCAGTCATCATTCCTCTCCTATCCTGACTTTCCTGGAAGCGGTGCTTCCGACCAGGTGCTGATCCAGTGCAGTGAAGGGCAGGGTGCTCGACTCAGGGAAAACACACCAGGAGGCTTGCAGCGCTACGTTCCCCTCTGGTCTCGCTAAGTTAGTAATGATGAACACACACGCACGGCAGTCTTAGCTCTGTGCGATACACTGCCCACCGAGAAAGAACACTCTGCTGAAGCCCTCATTCAACTACCGTCACCGTTCCCTAGGTAGATCGCGAGCGAAAGCAGATGCGGAGACCAAGCAAGGAGGAGCCGGGTGCTGGAGTCTTGGGAACCAACACTGCGGAATGCAGTCCTCAGCTCCCGTACTGTTTTGCTGTGGGCGTCATGGGTGAAAACCTATACAGGGAAGCATAAGCTAAGTGCTTTCACCTAAAACCTGGGAGCGAACACTGTGTGGAAGGCATCATTCCTCTACTATCCTGACTTTCCTGGAAGCTGTGATTCCGAATAGTTCCTGATGCAGTGCAGTGAAGGGCAGGTTGCTTGACTCTGGGAAAACAAACCAGGCGGAATGCAACACTCCAATAACCCTATCTTTTCGCTAAGTTAATAATGATGAACACACACGCACGGCAGTCTTAGCTCTGAGTGATACACTGCACACCGAGAAAGAACACTCTGCTGAAGCCCTCATTCAACTACCGTCATCGTTCCCTAGGTAGATCGCGAGTGAAAGCAGATGCGGAGACCAACCACGGAGGAGCCTATGTAAAACTATGCAGGGAAGCATAAGCTCAACGGCCCTTACTAAAAGCTGGGAAAGAACACTGTGTGGCAGTCATCATTCTCCTCCTATCCTGACTTTCCTGGAAGCGGTGCTTCCGAACAGGTGCTGATCCAGTGCAGTGAAGGGCAGGGTGCTCGACTCAGGGAAAACATACCAGGAGGCTTGCACCACTACGTTCCCCTCGGGTCTCGCTAAGTTAGTAATGAGGAACACACTCACGGCACTCTTAGCTCTGTTCGATACACTGCACACTGAGAATGAACACTGTGCTGAATCCCTCATTCAACTACCGTCACCGTTCCCTAGGTAGATCGCGAGCGAAAGCAGATGCGGAGACCAACCAAGGAGGAGCCGGGTGCTGGAGTCTTGGGAACCAACACTGCGGAATGCAGCACTCGGCCCCCATACCGTTTCACTGGGGCGTCATGGGTCAAAACCTACGCAGGGGGAAGCATAAACGAAGTGTGCTCACCTAAACGCTGGGAAAGAACACTGTGGGGAAGGCATCATTCCCCTACCATCCGCATTTTTCTGGAAGCTGTGATTCCGAACAGTTGCTGATCCAGTGCAGTGAAGGGCAGGGTGCTTGACTCTGGGAAGACAAACCAGGGGAAAGCAACACTCCGTTAACCCTATGGTCTCGCAGAGTTTTTAATGATGAACACACACGCACGGCAGTCTTAGCTCTGTGCGATACACTGCACACCGAGAAAGAACACTCTGCTGAAGCCCTCATTCAGCTACCGTCATCGTTCCCTAAGTAGATCGCGAGTGAAAGCAGATGCGGAGACCAATCAAGGAGGAGCCGGGTGCTGGAGTCTTGGGAACCAACACTTCGGAATGCAGTACTCAGCTCCCATACCGTTTTGCTGTGGGCGTCATGGGTCAAAACCTATAAGGGAAGCATAAGCTAAGTGCGTTCACCTAATCCCTGGGAGCGAACACTGTGTGGAAGGCATCATTCCTCTACTATCCTGACTTTCCTGGAAGCTGTGATTCCGAATAGTTCCTGATGCAGTGCAGTGAAGGGCAGGTTGCCTGACTCTGGGAAAACAAACCAGGCGGAATGCAACACTCCAATAACCCTATCTTTTCGCTAAGTTAGTAATGATGAACACACACGCACGGCAGTCTTAGCTCTGTGCGATACACTGCACACCGGAAAAGAACACTCTGCTGAAGCCCTCATTCAACTACCGTCATCGTTCCCTAGGTAGATCGCGAGTGAAAGCAGATGCGGAGACCAACCACGGAGGAGCCTATGTAAAACTATGCAGGGTAGCATAAGCTCAACGCCTCTTACTAAAAGCTGGGAAAGAACACGGTGTGGCAGTCATCATTCCTCTCCTATCCTGACTTTCCTGGAAGCGGTGCTTCCGAACAGGTGCTGATCCAGTGCAGTGAAGGGCAGGGTGCTCGACTCAGGGAAAACACACCAGGAGGCTTGCACCGCTACGTTCCCCTCAGGTCTCGCTAAGTTAGTAATGATGAACACACACGCACGGCAGTCTTAGCTCTGTGCGATACACTGCACACCGAGAAAGAACACTCTGCTGAAGCCCTCATTCAACTACCGTCATCGTTCCTGGGTAGATCGCGAGGCGAAAGCAGATGCGGAGACCAGCCAAGGAGGAGCCAGGTGCACAAGTCTTAAAGACCAACACTGGAATGCAGCACTCGGCCCCCATACCGTTTCACAGGGGGCGTCATGGAGTCAAAACCTACGCAGGAAGCATAAACAAGTGTGCTCACTAAACGCTGGGAAAGAACACTGTGGGGAAGGCATCATTCCCCTACCATCCGCATTTTTCTGGAAGCTGTGATTCCAAACAGTTGCTGATCCAGTGCAGTGAAGGGCAGGGTGCTTGACTCTGGGAAGACAAACCAGGGGGAAAGCAACACTCCGTTAACCCTATGGTCTCGCAGAGTTAGTAATGATGAACACACACACACGGCAGTCTTAGCTCTGTGCGATACACTGCACACCGAGAAAGAACACTCTGCTGAAACCCTCATTCAACTACCGTCATCGTTCCCGAGGTAGATCGCGAGTGAAAGCAGATGCGGAGACCAACCACGGAGGAGCCTATGTAAAACTATGCAGGGAAGCATAAACTCCAACGCCTCTTACTAAACGCTGGGAAAAGAACACTGTGGGGAGGCATCATTCCCCTACCATCCTCATTTTTCTGGAAGCTGTGATTCCGAACAGTTGCAGATCCAGTGCAGTGAAGGGCAGGGTGCTTGACTCTGGGAAGACAAACCAGGGGGAAAGCAACACTCCGTTAACCCTATGGTCTCGCAGAGTTAGTAATGATGAACACACCCGCACGGCAGTCTTAGCTCTGTGCGATACACTGCACACCGAGAAAGAACACTCTGCTGAAGCCCTCATTCAACTACCGTCATCGTTCCCTAGGTAGATCGCGAGCGAAAGCAGATACGGAGACCAAGCAAGGAGGAGCCGGGTGCTGGAGTCTTGGGAACCAACACTGCGGAATGCAGTCCTCAGCTCCCATACCGTTTTGCTGTGGGCGTCATGGGTCAAAACCTATACAGGGAAGCATAACTCAGAAAATGTGCTCACTAAACGCTGGGAAAGAACACTGTGGGAAGGCATCATTGCCTACCATCCCTCATTTTCCTAAGCGGTGCTTCCGAACAGGTGCTGATCCAGTGCAGTGAAGGGCAGGGTGCTCGACTCAGGGAAAACACACCAGGAGGCTTGCACCACTACGTTCCCCTCGGGTCACGCTAAGTTAGTAATGAGAAACACACGCATGGCAGTCTTAGCTCTGTTCGATACACTGCACACCGAGAATGAACACTGTGCTGAAGCCCTCATTCAACTACCGTCATCGTTCCCTAGGTAGATCGCGAGTGAAAGCAGATGCGGAGACCAACCACGGAGGAGCCTATGTAAAACTATGCAGGGAAGCATAAGCTCAACGCTCTTACTAAAAGCTGGGAAAGAACACTGTGTGGCAGTCATCATTCCTCTCCTATCCTGACTTTCCTGGAAGCGGTGCTGCCGAACAGGTGCTGATCCAGTGCAGTGAAGGGCAGGGTGCTTGACTCTGGGAGACAAACCAGGGGGAAAGCAACACCCGTTAACCCCATGGTCTCGCTGTTAGTAATGATGAACACACACGCACGGCAGTCTTAGCTCTGTGCGATACACTGCCCACCGAGAAAGAACACTCTGCTGAAGCCCTCATTCAACTACCTTCATCGGTCCCTAGGTAGATCGCGAGCGAAAGCAGATGCGGAGACCAATCAAGGAGGAGCCGGGTGCTGGAGTCTTGGGAACCAACACTGCGGAATGCAGCACTCGGCCCCCATACCGTTTCACTGGGGGCGTCATGGGTCAAAACCTATACAGGGAAGCATAAACTAAGTGTGCTCTCCTAAACGCTGGGAAAGAACACTGTGGGGAAGGCATCATTCCCCTACCATCCTCATTTTCCTGGAAGCTGTGATTCCGAACAGTAGCTGATCCAGTGCAGTGAAGGGCAGGGTGCTTGACTCTGGGAAGACAAACCAGGGGGAAAGCAACACTCCGTTAACCCTATGGTCTCACAGAGTTAGTAATGATGAACACACACGCACGGCAGTCTTAGCTCTGTGCGATACACTGCACACCGAGAAAGAACACTCTGCTGAAACCCTCATTCAACTACCGTCATCGTTCCCTAGGTAGATCGCGAGTGAAAGCAGATGCGGAGACCAACCACGGAGGAGCCTATGTAAATCTATGCAGGGAAGAATAAGCTCAACGCCTCTTACTAAAAGCTGGGAAAGAACACTGTGTGGCAGTCATCATTCCTCTCCTATCCTGACTTTCCTGGAAGCGGTGCTTCCGAACAGGTGCTGATCCAGTGCAGTGAAGGGCAGGGTGCTCGACTCAGGGAAAACACACCAGGAGGTTGCACCGCTACGTTCCCCTCGGGTCTCGCTAAGTTAGTAATGATGAACACACACGCACGGCAGTCTTAGCTCTGTGCGATACACTGCACACCGAGAAAGAACACTCTGCTGAAGCCCTCATTCAACTACCGTCATCGTTCCCTAGGTAGATCGCGAGTGAAAGCAGATGCGGAGACCAACCACGGAGGAGCCTATGTAAATCTATGCAGGGAAGGGTAAGCTCAACGCCTCTTACTAAAAGCTGGGAAAGAACACTGTGTGGCAGTCATCATTCCTCTCCTATCCTGACTTTCCTGGAAGCGGTGCTTCCGAACAGGTGCTGATCCAGTGCAGTGAAGAGCAGGGTGCTCGACTCAGGGAAAACACACCAGGAGGCTTGCACCACTACGTTCCCCTCGGGTGTCGCTAAGTTAGTAATGAGGAACACACGCACGGCAGTCTTAGCTCTGTTCGATACACTGCACACCGAGAATGAACACTGTGCTGAATCCCTCATTCAACTACCGTCACCGTTCCCTAAGTAGATCGCGAGCGAAAGCAGATGCGGAGACCAATCAAGGAGGAGCCGGGTGCTGGAGTCTTGGGAACCAACACTGCGGAATACAGTCCTCAGCTCCCATACCGTTTTGCTGTGGGCGTCATGGGTCAAAACCTCTACAGGGAAGCATAAGCTAAGTGCGTTCACCTAAACCCTGGGAGCGAACACTGTGTGGAAGGCATCATTCCTCTACTATCCTGACTTTCCTGGAAGCTGTGATTCCGAATAGTTCCTGATGCAGTGCAGTGAAGGGCAGGTTGCTTGACTCTGGGAAAACAAACCAGGC
>JAESUZ010004325.1:600000-801116 GCA_017311185.1 Proteles cristata cristata
GTAGGGTTGAAGTGACATTTTCTTGCAGTTTTTTATACCTTATACAGAAGGGGAAACTTTCTGGATATATACACATATGTATTTATTACATTGTCTCTTTTATGCTGTTGTTTTTATTTAATCAATGTGCAGGTTTATAACTATTTTAAAGTTTTTGTCTGCTAATTCTACTTTTCTGTATCTATTCTGTTTCTATTAATTAATTTTTCTCCTGGTAGTGGGTCAGTTTTTCTGCTTATTATCATATCTTCCAAATTTTTGTTGGATGCTGGACACTGTGTTTGACATTGTTTAGTGCCTGGATTTTACTACCTTTCTTTAAGAGTGTTGAATTTTGTCCTTTCAAGCATTGAACTTACTTGTGAATCCTTCTCAGCATTGTTTTTGAACTCTTTAAGGATGAGAAGGTTTAGGGGCACCTGCGTGGCTCAGTAGGTTAAGCGTCCAACTTCAGCTCAGATCATGATCTCACGGTTCGTGGGTTTGAGCCCTGTGTCGGGCTCTGTGCTGACAGCTAGCTCAGAACCTGGAGACTGTCTTTGGATTCTGTTTCCCTCTCTCTCTGACCCTCCCCTGCTCATGCTGTCTCTATCTCTCTCTCTCAAAAATAAATAAAAACATTAAAAATTTTAAAAAGAAAAGGATGAGGAGGTTTAAAATATCCCTTATTTTAGGGCTTGTTTACCCTTACTAAGGAGCAAGCTTTTTAGATACAATTCACATGAATACCTCAGGTATTCAACAGAGTATATGCTCCAGCTAAATGATTTTGAATATGGCCCAGTTTTGTGATATCTCCTGGAACTGTTCAGCTTAGATCTTCCAACAGTACTTGCTTGGCCATGTGGCGTTGTGCTTAAATTATGCACAGCTTCATAATTATCAACATACATAAGTGACCCAGGGCAAATTTCTGGAGCTCCTTTTATGCATAGTTTCCCTCTATGCAGTTCTCTGCTCCACAAAGTCTTTATCTCTCCATCCTCTGATTCCTGTCTCCTTGATTCAGTAAGTACATCAGGCTTTACTTTGATTTTCTCTTCTTACATTTTGAAATATGGAAAGTACCTCAAGAGTGCAAGCCAGGGCTATCATAGGGCTTGCCTCATTGGTTTCCCTTCTGTAGGAACCACAGTCCTGTACTAATTTCCAGTTATCTGCTGGACTACAGTAAAAGGGCAAGTTGGAACACTATTGTTACTCTGGCATGACATAGGCAGAACTCCTTTCAACTTGCTATCATGTTTTAAAGTTTATAGAGTAATGCAGTATAAACCTGTGACAGTTTGTTGCTATACAGAGATTGAACTTCCTAATTAAAGATCATTCTCTTCCAGATGATACCCAGCACACACTGAAATCTTTGTCATATTTAGAAAATCATGCATATTCCTTCAAGGATTGATTTTTGGTTTATATTTTATTTAAGTAATAATTTATTTGGAATTCTTCATTCTTTATGAAATGGAATTTGCAAAAAGCGTTTAAATTAAGATTTTTTTTCTTATACTGAACAAGGAGCCAAATGCCTACAAAATTATTTGAAAAATATTCCTTCGGACAATCACTTTTGACTCTGACAAATGCCACCTTTAGAAAGGTAGTTATATGGGGGCATCTGGGTGGCTCAGTTGGTTAAGCATCTGACTTCGACTCAGGTCATGATCTTGCAGTTTATGAGTCTGAGCCCCTCATCAGGCTCTGCGCTGATAGCTTGGAGCCTGGAGCCTGCTTCAGATTCCGTGTCTCCTCTCTCTCTTCCTCTCTCATGGTCACATTCTGTCTGTCTGTCTCTCTCAAAAATAAACACTTAAAAATGTTTTTAATTAAAAAGAAAAGTAGTTTTAGGAACCCTGGATTCATTAAGAATAGCCTCTCCTAAGAGGGTGATTAAATAACCCCACTGTATGATAAAAAAAAATTAGTAATAAGACCATTTTGTTTGACAGGTTTAAGAAGAAAAGCATTCTGAAACAAAAGAGAAATACCCGACAGGGATTCTGAGCATGAGTTAATCCCCGAAAGGTGACATTAAGCTGAGTGTAAGGCTGAAGCTTCAGAACCCTGAGCACGGGGCACCCTACTTATAAGTATTGGATAAGTATAGTCAAACAGGCTGTCTAAGGCCAGTCTTCATCTGTGGGATCATTTAGTGATTAGAATCAATACTTACATGATAGTGGACTAATCGGACCCCAAGGCTCTTTCATGAGAACAGTGTGCCAGCTCCTCTTTGGGGTTGTGTGAGTAGAGTGTAACAGGAAATTCTAGTGATTTTTGGACATTTCAAGAGATCTTGATTTCCCGATAAAAACAAAGGTGCAGGCTCAAGAGGGTAATCCAAAATATAATATTATATGGTTATATTTGTGAACTATAACTATAGCACACTTCATTATCATCTATAGACTTAAGTATTTTAGTGAGATTATCATAAGAAGTTTCTTTATAGTTCTTACATGTAATTAAAAAAGATATTCAACATATACAAAAAATTCTGTAAAGTCCTTAATAGGGAAGTTATCCTTACAAGAATTATCTCTGAAAAATATTTAATTTTCTAAGGGGGTTCCTGGGGTGGCTTAGTTGGTTGAGTGTCCAACTCTAGATTTTGACTCAGGTCATGATCTCACAGTTCGTGAGATCAAGCCCTGCATGGAGATCTGCACTGATAACACAGCCTGCTTGGGATTCTTTCTTTCCCTCTCTCTCTGCCTTTCCCCACTCGTGCTTACTCTCTATCAAAATAAACATTTTAAAAAGGTAAAAAATATATAATTACATGCAGTACTATGATGTGTATAATGGTATTCTTTTTTTGATTTCTATGATTACTTTAGCAAGGGGTCAGTCTGTACTCACTTCTTTTTTTTTATTTATTATTATTATTATTTTTTTTTTATTTCTAGGAGAGAGAGAGACAGCATGAGCAGGGGAGGGTTAGAGAGAGAGGGAGTCACAGACTGAAACAGGCTCCAGGGTCTGAGCTGGCAGTCAGCACAGAGCCCGACGCGGGGCTCGAACCCACGAACCGCGAGATCATGACCCAAGCGAAAGTCGGACGCTTAACTGACTAAGCCACCCAGGCGCCCCTGTACTCACTTCTGATAAAGAAAAATAATAAACCTGCTAAAAATAGTGTTCAGATATCTCTCAGGCTGAATGAGAGAAAGCTACCAAGTATAGATAGATTTTATCACATTTACTTGTGTATAAAGAAATTACTTCATTGACCATTATGCTTTTTAGACAACAAATGGAATACAGGATTCAATGGTATTTTATATAATCTTAATTAACAAAGAACCACAAATGCAAAAATGGCAAGGAACAGACATACTATTTTAAAATACATGATCAATAAAATAAGCATCAGCATATTAGATATTCAGAAAAAATGTTAAGTCAGATTTCTAACATTTACTTTCTCTTTAACTCTTTCTGCTTTAACCTCTCTCTTGAGCTTCAAATTCATATGTTCACTTGCCTACTTGACTGGTGTACTTAGGTACCTAACAGAGAACCTAAATTTAACACACCCGGAATGAGATTCTCAATTTCTACCTCTGCCTACACTAGCCCAGCTGGTTGTTCTAGTAGTCTCCATGGCTCCTACCTCCCTAAGCTAAAAAGCTAAAAGTTATTCCTCAATTTTCCAGGGAAGATAATTAAACATAAGACTATTACCTCTATCATGTTTTCCACGTGGTTGCTTCCATGTGTTAACTCCCCCTCCCTGCAAATGTTCAAATCCAATTTGAATTCTTCAATGAAGAGAAACAACAATGTTCTCTTCTAGTATTAAGCAGAATGTTTTCTATTTTCAGGACCAGAGTCAAGTTCAAACAGGACACTTGTCCCCCATTGATTATATCAGACCCTCTCAGCTAAATCAAAACAGCACTTTCCAAAACTACATGCTAGTGCTATATGTGTGGTGGGTATATTTGTTTCCTATGATAGCTATAATAAATTACCCCAATCTTGGTGGCTTAAAAAACAAAAATTTATTTTTTCACAGTTCTAGAGGCCAGGGGTCTGAAATCAGTTTTACTGGGCCAAACACAAGGTGTCAGTACGGCCATCCTCCCTCTAGATGCTTTAGGGAAGAATCTATTCCCTGCATCTTCCAGATTCTTTTTTTTTTTTTTTTTTTAAATGTTTTATTTATTTCTAGGGTAGAGAGAGAGAGACAGCGTGAGCAGGGGAGGGTCAGAGAGAGAGGGAGTCACAGACTGAAACAGGCTTCAGGCTCTGAGCTGACAGGCAGCACAGAGCCCAACGCGAGGCTCGAACCCACGAACCCTGAGATCATGACCTAAGCGAAAGTCGGACGCTTAACCGACTAAGCCACCCAGGCGCCCCTGCATCTTCCAGATTCTGATGATTGCCAGCATTCTTTAGTTTGTGGATCCAATCTCTGCCCCTCTGGTCACATTGCCTTCCCTTCTTGTATGTCAAATCTTCCTTTAGATGAGGGGTTTCCCTATACCTTTTTATAAAGATACATGTGATTGCACTTAGGGCCCACTTGGAGAATCCAAAATAATTTCCCCATTTCAAAATTTTTACTATAATCACATCTGTAAACCACCCTCCTTTTTCCAGTAGAATGTAAAATTGCCCTGTTCTAGGGATTAGGACATTGGTTATCTCTTGGGAGACAGCATTCTTCAGCCTACCGTATTTATGTCTTTCTAGCAATGACTTTAAACATATAACTGATTAGGGAAAGAGACATAGGGCTGGATTCCAAAATCCACTCCAATCACTTCTTTGTATATTCATAAGATGAGTTGATATAATCTTCCCTAGATATAGCTGAGTATACTCCTTTTAATTTTTTCTCAATCTGTCATATTTATCATTACCTATAGCACAATTGCAAATTATCAGTGTTTATATTAATTACTACAAATAATTTATTCTTTCTGAATTATTCTAAGACTTGTCAGTTGCTTGTCACTGAAGGCATGCATATTGACAGTTTCACTCAGTGAAAAATCAAAGCCGTCTTCTTTATCAACACAATGTTTCACAGAGCATCTTTCTTGTTGATTTTCTTTTATTTTTAGAAAGGAGAATTACACCCTAGACATGGTATCTTATACCACCTTTCTTTTATGTTATTCAGGGAACCATAGTGATTTATTTTTAGTCTAGTCACTTGATGAGCAGATCTTACAAATGTCTATTTTTGAAATAGTTATGCTACCCCTGAAAAAGGGGCTCCTTTTTTTTCTCCAACTAACCATTAAGTTTAATGTCATGGGTTGAGAAAGTTCAGTGTAGTGCAAAGATCCCAGAATCTGTTGTCATAGAACCAGGTTCTCAGTTTTGCCTGCCATTTTCTCAGCTCAGGTTTCCTCATTTGCATAATAGAGGTGATCATAACAAAATCTACTGAGCAATGTTGTTAAGAGAATTAAATATGTCTTAGAAACTATAAAATACCATTCAAGTTATAATTGCAGTCACCTTTGAGACCCATAGAAGTCTTCAAAACTGGATTTTTTTTCAAATGACCCTGTATTCATTAATTTGCACTTAATCATTCTTTTAACATTTACTGAGTGTCCACTGTATATTAGACATTATTCTTGGTACTAGGGACACTAGGTAAATAAAGCCAATCAAGCCATTGCCTTCATGGCACTTACATTCTAATAAAGACCATTAAGCTCTAACATCCCACCCTTTAGAGACTTTTGCTAAGAAACTGCCTTTCCAGAAGTCTCTTCTATTCTGGTTTATGGGGAATAATATATGCACTACTTTTTTATTCATTCAACAGATCATGGGCATCTACAATGTGTCAGAATTTGCTTTGGATGCATTCATAAAAATAACAGTCCCTTCCCTTAAGTGGTTTAATCTAGTGAGTGGAAAAATAAACTGGCAATGCTACTATAAAAAGAGAAAGAAAGAGTGCAGCATAATATAAGAGCTCCCAAGGAGGAGCATCTAGCCCAGGCCAGGACATCTTATCTTCTCAAAGGTGGTAATATCCTAGCTGGGTCTTGAAGGACTAACAGGATTGGTGAGGGAAAAGGCAGGCAGGCCTTGTGGCAGGTAACTGTCAGGATAAGTAGTTCATGTGCCCATTTGAGCAGCTGCAGGTGAGAACCTGTGGCACAGGACTATGCAATTAATTACAGGGCAGTCAACATAATCTACGAATTTGGGAAGGGGCTCTCTTTTGCATCCTCCCCAATAAAAAAGTACTCAGCAGTCTCATTTAAAATTATTTTTATCAGTATTTAATACCTTGTGAGTTGACATGCTTAGTAAATCCCCTTGTTATGTTCTAATCGAAGGACTGAATGGGGAATCAGAATATTCTCAGTTGGTTAGGTCAGAAAGGCCTTTTTGAGGCAGGTTTTTCATTATAGAACTGTCTTTGACATTTGTCTTGATACACACTTCTAAGTTTCTGGTCTATAGTTTCTTATAATTCCCTTGAATAATAAGAGAAACTGAATGGGGGCATCTGAGTGGCTCAGTTGATTAAGTGTTCAACTCTTGATCTCAGCTCAGGTCTTGATCTCAGGGTCGTAAGTTCAAGCCACGCATTAGGTTCCACACTGGGTGGGAAGCCTACTTAAAAAACAAAAACAAAAACAAAAAATCTAAATAGGAGCAGAGCTAAGAATACTGAAGGAAAGTAAACAGATTCACCTGTAGGCTTTGGCAGTGGAAGGGACTAGAGCAATTCTGATACCATCCACTGATCAAGTATTTTTCATTTCCAATTTAGCCAATTCACACTGTATTACTTGGAAGGTTGCTGATTAACCTTATATCCTAGGTTCTACCAGTAATTGGGCTGCATATTTTTTTTAGAAAATGTTATTTTTCTATAATTGCCCTAATCATATTTTTGTATACATTTTACTCATTTTACAATTCTACACCTTAGGCTATACATATTTCTCATATTGCAAAAGCTAGATACTGTAAAATTGTCTGTAGAGTGACCAAGTTCTATACAACCTAAGTTTATCTTGCATTATGTCTGGATTCTAATATGGTCCCAATGCCCTTTGATGGCCTGTTTATGTTATGCTAAGGATTATCAAGAGTGTGGTGTTGGTACAAACCTGACAGCTTTACTCCTTTCTTCACAAAGGGAGAATTATCTCTCTTTTTTTTATGGGAATGTGGATAGTAAGCATCCATTGGTTTGCTGACCAAATGTAAAACACACCTTTGTTATGACTCTGGCTTTTGTGTCATCCTTTGATTCAAACTTGAAGGGCCAGATTAGGCTAGCTAAGGTTGGCTCTGAGACTTGAAATAAATCACCAACCCCATAAAGTATTCAATGAGGGGGATGGTTTTAAGACAAGAAAGATCCTCTTCCCCACTACCTCTCTGTGGAGATGACTGTCATCCCTTCATATGAAGTGTTAAGAATGGTCTTAGTTGTGTGATTTATCATAGCAACTGGTTCTTGATGGTCCTTCCAGTATCTTTCCTTTATTATCAATTGATCTCACACCTCCACATTTTACTGATATAATTTGTTCCATCCAGACATCTTCTAAATCACTATGATAAGGTTTCTTTTTCAACTGAATACATTCTGAGATTCAAAACTCCCCTTATTGACACAGTTCACCAAAAACTATGGTGCCAGAGCAGAGTACTTATCACAACAAAAGAACATCAATGCAGGACATTTGAATAGGACAGTGAGCTATAATACTATACAGACAGTGCAAGCATTTGGAGGAAACATAACCTTTAATAAAAATCATCTGATGAAGAGCTAGCACTGAAAAGCTATGTTTCCAAGTGTTGTCATCAAGATGGCAAAGTAGGAGATTCTACCTTCTGTCCCCCACAAAGATCAAAATTAGATAGCTATCCAGGAACAAAACTGCACTGTGAGAGCTTTGGGATCCACTTAAACTTTAGCAACACAGTGGGAAAAAATTGAGAATAACTTCACAACAAAAGAAATAACAGTTTTGTTTTACTTCTATCATCACATTCCCCATGCCATCATGGCTCAACAACAAAAGAGAACTTCCCAACTAGAAACAGTTCCCTTCATGGGGTAAGGGAAAGTAAGGTGAGTGATCAGGTTCCCCAGTCTTTTTGGATACTGCACGAAGAACCCACTTCATTTTCACCCAAGAGACAGGCAACATTGAGATGAATAGTTAGGAGGAAGAAGGAAGGAAAGCAGGAGCTACCAATATCCTCCATATAGCAGAAGGGACTGCATTTCCAATGACCAACTGTGCAGACAATCCAAGTAGTTTTCACCACTGAAGAAACAAAGCCGTAGCCAGAACAGCTGTTGTGGACCCTCCTGTGGGTTTCACTGGGGTTTTTTCCCCAGAGACATTCGTATTTACTGATGCAGACACTTGAGTCCCTCTCTCATTCCCCCCACCCCCACCATTGGAGCCTAGGACCCACACAAGTAGCTAGCCCAGGGGTCTGCAGCTGCCTGAGTGCAAGGTGATAGCTTACACTCAGGTAGCTTCCCCCCATTGCCATGAACATACCCATGGGAAGATCCTGTAGCTATGGAAATACTCTGATAGCCAAGGCTCCAACAGCCTCTTTTGGGCCTATCTCTTATCATCAGCCTGCACCAGTGAGGCTCACCTGCAACTAGCCAAAATCACCCTCCAGCTGTCCAACTGCACACCCTGGCCCAACCCTCATCACTGGCATCCACTGCAGTGCACACTCTTATGGGGAGACTATGCAGCTACAGTTGGCTCAACATGGAAAACCAGTTAGTGTGATGTACTAATAGAAGGAAAAGCAAAAGATCATATGATAGATATCAATATATACAGAAAAAGCATTTGATAAAATTCAATATCCATTTATGATAATACTGTCAACAATCTGAGTATGGAAGAAATATACTCAATATAATAAAGTCCATATATGGCAAACCCACAGCCAACATCATACTCGGTGATGAAAGGTTGAAAACTATCCCAGGGCACTTGGGTGGCTCAGATGGCTAGGTGTCCAACTCTTGATTTCAGCTCAAGTCATAAGCTCATGTTTGTGAGATCATGGGTGTGGAGCCTGCTAAAGATTCTTTCTCTCTCCCTCTGCTTCTCCCCTGCTTGCTTGCTCTCTCTGTCTCTCAAAAAAGAAAAAAACACTATCCTCATAAGATCAGGAACAAGAAAAATGTGTCCTCTCTCACCACTAATATCCAACATAATAGTCAACATAGTACTCAAAAGCTTAGCCAAAGCAATCAAATTGGAAAGAGCATCCAATTGGAAAAAGAAAAGGCATCCAACTGGAAAGAAGTAAAACTGTCTCTGCTGATGACATGATCTTATACAGAGAAAATTCTGAAGATTTCCAAAAACCTGTTAGAACTAATCAACAAATTCAGTAAAATTTCATATTAAAAAAAAATCAACAAACATCAGTTACATTTCTATACATGCTCAAAGAATTATCTATAAAAGAAATAGAGAAAATAATTCCATATATGAAAACATCAAAAACAATAAAAAATAGGGGCACCTGAGTGCTCAGTAGGTATTGATATCAGCTCAAGCCCCACATGTAGCACAGTTCACACCCAGCATGAAGCCTACTCAAAAAAAAAAAACAAAAAAAAAACCCCACAACCAATAAGTAGGAATATATTTAACCAAGAAACTGAAAGATCCATATACCATAAGACTATAAAACACTGATGAACCAAACTGCATGCAACACAAATAAATGGAAAGATACCTATGTTCATGAATTAGAAGAGTTAATATTGCTAAAATGTCCATTATCACCCAAAGCTATCTATGGATTCAGCATAATCTATATTAAAATTTCAATGCATTTTTCATAGAAATAGAAAAAAAATCCTGAAATTTGTATGGACCCACAAAAGATTCTGAATACCGAAAGCAATCTTGAGAAAGAAGCTAAAAAAAATTACACTTCCTGATTTTAAACTATATTACTAAGCTATAATAATCAAAACAGTATGGCACTGGCATAAAAACAGACACAGTTTGAAATCAGGGTTTGAACCCATATTATTTCATTCATATATGCAGAATCTAAAAAAGCAAACAAATGAGCAAACAAAACATACAGACTCATATACAGGAAACAAACTGCTGGTTTCCAGAGGAAGGAGGACTTAGGAGGGTTAGGATGACATAGGTAAAGGAGATTAAGAGTTATAAACTTCTAGTTCTAAAATAAAGTCATGGGGATGTAATATACAGCATAGGGAATATAATCAATAATATTGTAATAACTTTGTGTGATGACAGATGGTAACTAGACTTAAGGAGATCATTTTATAATCTGATATCAAATCACTATGATGTATACCTGAAACTAATAGAATATTATAGTTGACTATATTTCAGTTAAAAAAAAAAAAAAAGATAAATAGACCACTGGAGCAGAATCAAGATCTCAGAAACAAACACACACATTTATTGTCAACTAACATTTGATGAAGGAGCCTAGAATACTAAATGGGGAAAGGATAGTTTCTTCAATAAACGATATCGAGAAAACTGGATAAACACGTGTAAAAAAGCTAACTTGAAATGGATTAAGGACTTAGGTGTAAATCTTGTAACTAATACTCTTGAAAAAAAGACATAGAGTAAAAGCCCCTTGACATCTTGGCAATGATTTTTTGGATAGGTCACTTAAAGCACAGGCAACAAAAATAAAAATAAATAAGTGCTACAACATCCATTGAAATGATTCTGCATGGCAAAAGAAAAAAAATCAATGAAATTAAAAGGCAACGTAAATAATGGGAGAAAATATTTCCAAACCATATATCTGAAAAAAGGTTAATATCCAAGTTACATAAAGAACTCCTACAACTCAATAGCAAAAAAATGATCTGATTAAAAAATTGGGCAGAGGACTTGAATATTTTTGCAAAGAAAACATATAAATGAACAATAAGTACATGAAAAGGTACTCAACATCACTGATTATCAAAGATACAAATCAAAACCACAATGAGAGATTATCTCACACTTGTTAGAATGGCTATTATAAAAAAGACAAGAGATAGAAAATGCTGGTGAAGATGTGGAGAAGAGGCAACCTTGGTACACTATTGCTGGGAATGTAAGTTGGAGTAGCCACTATAGCCAACAGTATGGAGGTTCCTCAAACAATTAAAAACAAAATAGAACATAGACCCAGCAATCCCACTTCTGGATAATTTTATCAAAAAGATGAAATTACTACCTTCAAGAGATATCTATGCTTCATGTTCATTGCAGCATTATTCACAATCTTCAAAATATGGAAACAATCTAGTGTCCATCAATGGATAAAAGAAAATGTGATGCATATACACACACAGGAATACTACTCAGCCATAAAAAGAAAGAACATCTTGCCATTTGGGCAATATGGATAGACCTTGAGGGCATTGTACTAGGTAAAATAAGCCAGATAAAAAAGATAAATACTGCATGGTATCACTTACATGTGAAATGTTTAAAAAAAATGTATATATATATACACATACACACATAGAAATGGCAGAATGGTGATTTCCAGGGGCTGAATGTTGGCTTAAACAGAGGAGATGTTAGACAAAGAGTACAAACTTTGAGTTATAAGATGAATAAGTTCTAGGGATCTAATGTATAGCGTGGTTTCTATGCTTAACAATATTGCACTGTATACTTGAAAATAGAACTTTAATGTTCTCATCATCATAATAATAAATGGTAATTATGTAAGGCAAAGGATATGTTAACTAACCTCCTGGGGTAAATATTCTTGATCTTATGTGTGTATCAAATCATCACGTTGTAGGGAGGGACCAAGATGGCAGAACAGTGTGGAAGTATTTTTTTACATCTCTTGGCGCTGAAAGGTAGCCAGATCAACACTAAACCATCCTGCACACCTAGAAAACTGATCTGAGGATTAACACAATAATCTGCACAACCTGAACCACCGAACTTGGCAGGTACACAGAACAGAGGGATGAGCCAGGGGAGAGAGAGGCCGTGGAAGGCAGGGAGCTATTGTTGCTTGTGGAGAGAAGATGGAGACAGGGGAGGTGGAGGGGGAAGAGTACAGGAAAAGCACCCCCGGCCCCATAAGCAGCTGGAGAGAAAGTGGAAAAGTGGAAACAGCTGCAGGGACTGAACAAAAAAAAAAAAAAGGGAGAAAGGAGAAAGGAGAGGGTTTAAATTCCATTAAGACTCAATGGAGCGCTGAGTCTGAGGCTCCACAGTTTGATACCTGGAGCTCTGATGGGAAAGGCAAATCCCCAAGAGTGGAGAGCAAAGTCCAAAGGGTCCACAGGCCACATGGGGTGTGGAAAGTTCCCCTGTGGGGAGGACATTTAGTAGAGGCTGTGCAGCCACCCCACAGGCAAAGCAGACCCGGAGAACAACCATATTCACTGGTGTTGGAACAAGGATGTTATGGGGGAAGCCTGGTGCTAGATATGTGTTGTGATTTTCCATAATCCCTGAAATGCTGCTGCTACAAGATTGTACAGACTTTTTCTGGGGATGGCTGGCATCCAGCTGTAGTCTCTGGTCACCAGCAGTAGTGTGGTCTTGTGAATATTCCTGGGGATGGGCCGGCACCCAGCCATTACTCAGTAAGACCTTGAGATGACATGGTGTGGGTCAAAGCTGCAGTTCTTCAGAAGGGAGGGCTGGAGGAAGGGGCCAACATGGCAGAGAAGTAGGGAGATCCAAAGTTCCCTTGATTCTCAAATAAAGCCATGTTGAAGCCAAAGGACTTTGAACCCCATGAGTCTGGGAGGAAAAGAGGAAGAGTGGCTTCCAGGGACCCACCAGGACAACCTGATGGGGCATAGGTGGTGCACTTCAGGGTACAGACATCACACCCACAGTGGAGGTGGGACCCACCTACACAAAACCACATCTCTCTATGCCTGGTAACTGTGTATCTACTAGAGTGGATTGACACGAAAGAACCAGACAGCCACTTGACTGGACTAGCGCTGTGGCATTGCCTGATTTAATTCTTGGACAATCCTTATTATATATCTTCTTATCTCTTCTTACCTCCTCTAGTCTGGTTACTCTGGTAGTTGGTCTGCTTAAGCAGACATTTAATCCATTGTCTTAATACATGTTCTATACCTCCCTCCTTATTTTCCTTTCTCTCTCTCTGGATTAAGCGATAGAGTTTCTCAATATGGGCAATTTGATCTTCTCTTCTTTTTCCTCACCTCCTTTATTTTCCTTACTGTCTTTCTGGATTAAGCATGTAGTTTCTTTGACCAATTTTGTTTTCTCTTATTTTCCTCTGCCCCCTTCTTTACTTTCCTTTTTCTCTCTCTGGATTAAGCCTATAGTTTCTCTGCCTGGTCAGTTTTTACTTTTACTTTTCCACCCCACCCCCTGTCATTTCTCTCTTTGTGTGGTATAAGGCCTCTTCCATCAGCACTGCCTCCACCGTGTTATTTACTTGTAGCTGTTGTTTCTGGGTTTTTGTTTTTGTTTTTTATTTCTGTGTTTCTTTGTGTGTTTGTATGTTTTTATTTTCTGTTTGTTTTTTATTTGTTTGTTTTCTTATCCATGCCTATTAAGTGGACAAATTAAAGCACACCTGGTGAAGGGTCCAAAACATCACTATGAGTAGGGACATAAAGTAACCAAAGTTACAACAACAGAGGGCAAGTAACATTTGCCAAAAAACACCTTCTGAAGGGCCAGACCCTGGACAGTGTATGACCCCTCTTTAATACAGTAGTGCTCACAGGAGCAGGGCACATAACAAGCTTTTTAAACATGTAAGGGACAGAAAAATAGCCAAAATGGCCAAACGGAAGAATTCTCTTCAAAAGAAATTCCAGGAATATATGACAGCTAAAAAATTGCTCAAAACAGATATAAACAATATAACTGAACAAGAATTTAGAATAATAGTTATAAGATTAATTGCTAGACTTGAAAAAAGCATAGAAGACATCAGAGAATCTATTGCTGCAGAGATCAAGGAATGGGAAAATAGTCATGATGAATTATCAAATGTTATAAATGAGGTGGAAAATAAATTAGAGGCAGTGACAGAGAGAATTGAAGAGGCAAAGGGGAGAATAGGTGAAATTGAAGATAAAATCACGGAAATAGATGAAGCTGAGAAAAGGAGATAAAAAAAAGTTCTGGATCACAAGGTGAGAATTAGAAAACTAAGTGATTCAATGAAACACTGAAAATATCCATATCATAGGAGTTCTATAAGAAGAAGAGAGAGAAAGGGCCTTAAGGTGTACTTGAACCAATCATAGCTGAGAACTTCCCCAAACTGGGGAAGGAAACAGACACTGAAATTCAGGAGGCACAGAGAACTCCCTTCAGATGTAACTTGAATTGATCTTCTGTACAACATATCATAGTGAAACTGGAAAAATACAAACATAAAGAGAGAATTCTGAAAGAAGCTAGGGATAAATGGGACTTAATCTACAAGGGTTGACACATAAGGGTAGTAGCAGACCTATCTACTGAAACTTGGCAAGCCGGAAAGGAGTGGCAAGAAATTTTCAATATGATGAAGAAGAATATGCAGCCAGGAATCCTTTATCCAGCAAACTTGTCATTCAGAATAGAAGGAGAGACAAAGTTTTGCCAAACAAATAAAAACTGAAGGAATTCATCACCACTAAACCAACCCTACAAGAGATCCTAAGGGGGACTCTATGAGGGCAATGTTGCAAGGACTACAATGGATCAGGGACATCACTAGAAACATGAAACCTGCAGATAACATAATGACTCTAAACCCATATCTTTCAATAATAACACTGAATGTAAATAGGACGAAATGCTCTAGTCACAAGACATAGGGTATCAGAATGGATAAAAAAAAAAACAAGACTGATCTATTTGCTGTCTACAAGAGATCCATTTTAGACATGAGGACACCTTCAAATTGTAAGTGAGGGGACGGAGAACCATCTATCATGGTTCTACTGGAAGCCAAAAGAAAGCTGGAGTAGCCATGCATATATCAGACAAACTGGATTTTAAACTGACAGCTGTAACAAGAGATGAAGAAGGACATTATTTAATAATTACAAGGTCTATCTATCAAAAAGAGCTAACAGTTATAAATGTCTGTGCACCGAATTTGGAAACACCCAAATATATAAAACAATTAATCACAAACATAAGCAATCGTATTGGTAAGAATGTGGTAATTGCAGGGGACTTCAATACTCCACTTATAGCAATGGACAGATCAACTAGACAGAGAATCAGCAAAGAAACAATGGCCCTGAATGATACATTGAACCAGATGGATTTGACATATATATTTAGAACTTTTTGTCCTAAAGCAGCAGAATATACATTCTTCTTGAGTGCACATGGAACATTCTTCAATATATATCACATACTGGATCACAAAAAGCCCTCAACTATAAAAGAATTGAGATCATACCATGCACACTTTCAGAGCACAATGCTATGAAACTTGAAATCACAGGAAGTTTGGAAAACCTCCAAATGCATGGAGATTAAAGAACTTCTTACTAAAGAACAAATGGGTCCACCAGGCAATTAAAGAAGAAATTAAAAAAATAAATGGAAACAAATGAAAATGAAAACACAACAATCCAAGCCCTTTGGGATGCAGCAAAGGCAGTCCTAAGAGGAAAATACATTTCAATACAGGTCTCTCTCAAGAAATAAGAAAAATCCCAAATAGAAAACCCAACAGCACACCTAAGGGAATTAGAAGCAGAACAACAAAGAAACCCCAAACCCAGCAGAAGAGAAATAATAAAGAGCAGAGCAGAAATAAACAATATAGAATAAAAAAAAAAAAAAAAACAAGAGATCAGATCAATGAAACGAAGAGTTGGTTTTTTGAAAAAATAAACAAAATTGTTATTAAATTCCCTACTCAGGCTTCTCGAAAAGAAAAGAGAGAGGACTCAAATAGATAAAATCACAAATGAAAATGGATTTATCACAACCAATCCTCAGAAATACAAGCAATTACCAAAAAATACTATGAAAAATTATATGCTGACAAACAGGACAACCTTGAAGAAATGGACATATTCTTAGACATCAACACACTACCAAAATTCAAATGGGAAGAAATAGAAAATTTGAACACACTCATAACTACTGAAGAAATTGAATCAGTTATCAAAAATCTCCTACCAAATAAGAGTCCTGGACCAGATGGCTTCCCTGGGGAATTCTATCAGATATTTAAAGCAAAGTTTAAACCTATCCTTCTCAAGCTGTTCCAAAAAATAGAAATGGGAGGAAAACTGCCAGGCTCATTCTATAAATCCAGCATCACCTTGATTCCCAAATGAGACAGTGACCCCACATAAAAGGAGAATTACATGCCCATATCCCTGATAAACATGGATGCAAAAATTCTCAACAAGATACTAGCAAATCAAATTCAACAGCATATAAAAGAATTATTCATCATGATTAACTGGGATTCATTCCTGGACTGCAGGGCTGACTCAATAGTCACAAATCAATGTGATACATCACATTAATAAAAGAAAGGATAAGAAACATATGATCCTGTCAATAGATGCAGAAAAACATTTGACAAAACACAGCATCATTTCTTAATAAAGACTCTCAAGAAAGTTGGGATAAAAGGAACATACTTAAACATCATAAAAGCCATTTATGAAAAGCCCACAGCTAATCTCATCCTCAATGGGGAAAAACTCAGAGCTTTACCTCTGAGATGAGGAACACAATAGGGATGTCCAGTCTTACCACTGCTGTTTAACATAGTGTTGGATGTCCTAGCATCAGCAATAAGATAATAAAATGAAATAAAAGGCATCAAAATTGGCAAAGAAGTCAACTTTCACTTTTTGCAGATGACGTAATACTTTACATGGAAAACCTGAAAGACTCCACAAAAAGACTGCTACAACTGACACATGAATTCAGCAAAGTTGTAGGGTACAAAATCAATGTACAGAAATCGGTTGTATTTTTATATGCCAGTAATGAAACAGAAAGAGAATTAAAGAAACTGATCCCATTTACAATTGCACCAAGAACCATAAAATACCAAGGAATAAACCTAACCAAAGATATAAAAGACCTGTATGCTAAAAACTATAGAATGCTTATGAAGGAAATTGAAGAAGACACAAAGAGATGGAAAAACGTTCCATGTTCATGGATCGAAATAATAAATATTCTTAAAATGTCAATATTACCCAAAGCAATCTACACATTCAATGCAATCCAATAAAAATTGCACTAGCATTCTTCTCAAAGCCAAAACAAACAATCCTAAAATTTAAATGGAACCACAAAAGACCCCAAATAGCCAAAGTAATATTGAAGAAGAAAACCAAGACATGAGGCATCACAATCCTAGACTTTACCCTCTACTACAAAGTTGTAATCATTAAGACAGTATGTTACTGACATAAAAACAGTCACGTAGACCAATGGAATAGAATAAAGAACCCAGAACTGCACCGACAAATGTATGGTCAACTAATCTTTGACAAAAGCAGGAAAGAGCATCCAATGGAAAAACCAGTCTCTTTAGCAAAA
This sequence comes from Proteles cristata cristata, assembly GCA_017311185.1. NCBI lineage: Eukaryota > Metazoa > Chordata > Mammalia > Carnivora > Hyaenidae > Proteles > Proteles cristata. Next base: position 617,541 of record JAESUZ010004325.1, read on the forward strand.
GGTGCTGGGAGAACTGGACAGCAACATGCAGAAGAAACTACACCACTTTCTTACACCATACACATAAATAAACTCAAAATGGATGAAAAACCTGAATGTGAGACAGAAAACCATCAAAACCCTAGAGGAGAAAGCAGGAAACAACCTCTTAGACCTCAGCTGCAGCAATTTCATTTAAAAAAATTTTTTTAATGTTTTATTTATTTCTGAGAGAGAGAGAAATGGTGTGAGAAGGGGACAGTCAGGGAGAGAAGGAGACACAGAATCTGAAGCAGGCTTCAGGCTCTGAGCTGGCTGTCAGCACAGAGCCTGACGCAGGACTCAAACCCACGAACCGTGAGATCATGACCTGAGCCGAAGTCCACCACTTAACCCACTGAGCCTCCCAGGCACCCCAGCTGCAGCAATTCTTACTCAACAAGGGAATTAAAGGCAAAAATGAACTATTAAGACCTCATCAAGATAAAAAGCTTCTGCACTGCAAAGGAAACAATTAACAAAACTAAAAGGCAACAAATGGAATGGGAAAAGATATTCGTATATAACATATCGGATAAAGGGTTAGCATCCAAAATTTATAAAAAAACTTACTAAACTCAACTCCCAAAAAACAGATAATCCAGTGGAGAAATGGGCAGAAGACATGAATATACACTTTTCCAAAGAAGACATCCAGATGGCCAACAGACACATGAAAAGATGCTCAATGTCACTCATCATCAGAGAAATATAAATCAAAGCCACACTGAGATACCACCTCACACCAGTCAGAGTGGCTAAAATTAACAACTCAGGAAACAACAGATGCTGGTGAGGATGTGAAGAAATGAGAACCCTCTTGCACTGTTGGTGAGAATGCAAACTGGTGTCGCCACTCTGGAAAACAGTGTGGAGATTCCTCAAAAAATTAAAAATAGAACTACCCTATGACCCAGCAATAGCACTGCTAGGAATTTACCCAAGGGATGCAGGAGTGCTGATGCATAGGGGCAGATGTACCCCAATGTTCATAGCAGCACTTTCAACAATAGCCAAATTATGGAAAGAGCCTAAATTCCATCAACTAATGAATGAAGATAAAGAAGATGTCATTTATATGCACAATGAAAAACTACTTGGCAGCGAGAAAGAATGAAATCATGCCATTGGCAGCAACGTGGATGGAACTTGAGGGTGTTATGCTGAGCGAAATAAGTCAGGCAGAGAAGGACAGATATCATATGTTTTCACTCATATGTGGATGTTGAGAAACTTAAAAGAAGACCATGGGGGAAAGAAGGGGGAAAATAGATGCAAACAGAGAGGGAGGGAGGCAAACCACAAGAGACTTATAATACAGAGAAGAAACTGAAGTTGGACATGGCAGGGCGGGGGGGAGGGGTAGGAGAGAGGGAAAATGGGTGAAGGACATTGAGGAGGGCACTTGCTGGGATGAGCACTGGGTATTGTATGTAAGCCAATTTGACAGTAAATTATATTAAGAAAGTATCATCACATTGTAACTTAAAAAATATATCACTTCTATCTCAATAAAGCTGGGGGGAAAGAGTATAAATGATTTGCTAACTCCTTGACAGTGTCCAAAGGTAGGTTTTAAATTTTTCACAAAATGCTTGAAATATCCCTTAGATAAAATTATTAATAAAGGCTAGAACTGCAGTCTATAAGAAAAACTAAAGGCTATGTTTCCACCAACTAAAATTTGGCAAGATACCAGGTAACAAAGGTATGGAGTTAGCAGTTATACTAACTGTTTATAGTAGAACAAAATGGAACAAGAGTAACAAGATATATAGAAGTGAATCTAGATAAGGATAATTCTTTTAGTCCCACTAATAAATGGTTATCATCTGTTCCTCCCTGAGGAAAAATTAGAAATTTATATCAGATCTCATCATACATCCCTTAGTTTTGCCTTTCTCTTTGAACTTTCCAAAACTGTTGTACAGTCCAAGTTACATTTAGAGAGCCTTCTGCTCTTCATCATCTATTTTCCCTTTCAGAGTCTCAAGGATGCATTTTAATAATTGGCTTTTAAAGTCTACGGCACATGAATAACTAAGCCTAGTGTTCTGTTTCTTTGGTATTAGGCATTTACTATTACATTAATAAATCTGTTTTTCCTTCTTCGGTTCAAGTCCAGGATGATATCTGCCTATGTGCCTATATTAAATCTTTTAGTTTCTCAGTAATGGTCCCATAGTCAAAATTTTTTCAGATGCCCTCCTTTTGGGCAAATTAGATTTCCAACAGATTTCAAGAGAGCTGATGTCTCCTGAAACACCAGTATCTACCTTTAGAATCTGCCATTGTAGAAGCTCATTTTGTCTGTTGAGGAAGTCTGTGAAACAACAGCCATTATCACTTCGATTTAGTTCTCTTTCTGTATCATCCTACAGCCCTTTATCCTGCTTATGAACTAAACTTCATAATTTGCATACAGTTGATATTTCTCATGGGAGGAGCTTCTCTCTACCTATTTCTAGTTGCTATATTCCTGTCTAGAATCTAAAAACATCAATTTTCTTAATGCCTAAAGTTGTGCTTTACTTCTTGACAATATATTAGGTTCAATTTATTTACACATTTGGGGGCCTACTTATGTATCAATTTAAAGTCCAAGTATCTTTCCATCCTGCTTTCACTTGATAATTCCTGTTCACAATAATTATTTATTGATTCCACAATAATCATTTTAAAAAAGAGGTGCCACAGTATACAATTGATGATAAATATAACCTGCACGCATATGCGCACACACACACGTGCACACACACACACCACAAAATCTACCAATGAGAAATAAATTCTGGCATATTTGCCCAATGAAGTATTATTCCTTTATAAAATAGCAAGTATATGGATGACATTGATATATGGAAATAACAACAGCCCTGCATATGGAAAATGTTATAAGCACCAGATCCACATTGATTCCAACTATGTGAAAATAAATATGTATAAATTAACAGCAATTAGATCATTGGGAGAATATATAGTTGGTGCTTAGTCTTCAGTAGCAATTTCAAAGAGTCAAAACATTTTTTTTAATGTTTATTTATTACTGAGACAGAGAGAAACACAGCATGAGTGGGGGAGGGGCAGAAAGAGAGGGGAACAGAGAATCGAAGCAGGCTCCAGGCTCTGAGCCATCAGCACAGAGCCTGACACGAGGCTCAAACCCATGAGCCATGAGATCATGGCATGAGAAGTCATCAGACACTTAACCAACGAAGCCACCAAGGCACCTCTCAAGGAGTCAAGATTTTAAAACTGCAACTAAGTAACCAATAAGTCCATATATTTCTATATGTACAATGAAACAAATTTATACAGTTGAAGTCCACTCCAGTGTAATCATTAGATTGATGCAAATGTAATAGCTGAATCACTGAAATTCTTTTTTTTAAGTTTATTTATTTTGAGAGAGAGCACATGAGCATGGAGGTGGAGGAGTGGCACAGAGATAGATGAGAAGAGAGAGAATCCCAACTCCTCCCTCAGTGCAGGGCCAAACACAGGGTTTTATTCCACGAATTGTGGAAATGTGACCTGGGCCATAATTAAGCATCAGGTGCTTAACTGACTGAGCCACTCAGGCTCCCCTCAAATTCTTGTGAAGTAACTGGGACCAGAGGAAAGGGAAAAAAAAATAATTCATCTGCCATTTTGATCTTTTATATGTGTGCATGCGCTCATGTGTGTGTATCCAGAAACATCAAAGATTTTAATTGGAGGGTTCATAAACCCCTAAGTTTCTCAAATGCAGCCAAAATTAACCTGCATCAGACTCATTTGGTATTTCTGTAAACACACAGACACACAGACACACAGACACACACACACACACACAGACACACACACACACACACACACACACACGGGTTGGATGGAATTCCTGGTCCTATCCAGGCTATGTGCCAATTACAAATGCTGGAGCCTGGGATTCTGCCTTTGTTGACAAGCACCTGAGCTGACTCATAGGCCTCTTAAATTTTAAGAACTCTAACATTATCATGAAAGATATCAAGGGATCTATTAACCCCCAATTGTGAGTATATGATCATTTCTCATGGTTGTCATTAGATTTTTAATGAGTTCATAACTCCCAAAAGCTAGATGGAGCCAAGAAAAATTTGGGGATACCGCTCTCACAAGCATACCTTTCCACAATAGATACAGTTAAGGTTTAGATGGCTCAGAAAGCTTTGAGATAAAAAAAATAAACCCTCATCCTCAACTTTTTCTTGAAGAGCAACAGTTTTCAAGGCATATTTGGAAATAATCCTTTTCCATTTTTTTGGCTCAAATAAAATTTACTTATGGAATGAACCATCTGAAATACCCATTTACCATACAGACTGATCAAGTTCAGAATTTTATTTGACATTAACAAGTCTGCATTCCTACAAGGAGAAGCCCTTGTGTTTAATAATGTAGGATGTAAATTATGCCTACGCTCTTTATGACAGATCTAAAAATCTTTCCATAAGTCATCCAGGAAAACCAGCCAGCCTCAAAGCAAAGATCAGGCAGTAATCTGTGTCCCTGAGGACATCAAGAGTTTTTCCTTTTCTTTTTTTGAAAATATTTTTCCTTCCCAACTCTTTTTTAAAAAATTTTAAATGTTTATTTATTTTTGAGAGAGAGAGCAAGCAGGGGAGGGGCAGAGAGAGAGAAAGACACGAAATCCAAAGCAGGTTCCAGGCTCTGAGCCGTCAGCATAGAACCTGATGCAGAGCTCAAACTCATGAACCCATGAGATAAGCTAATGACCTGAGCTGAAGTCGAATGTTTAACCAACTGAGCCATCCAGGCACCCCTCAAGAGCTTTTGTTTTATGAATGCAAATTCTTAGACGACAGCTATCTTTAGCACAGCCATATCTATGGCTTTGAAAATAATCAAGTTTTGTTCCAAGTTACATGGCCACTGTGGTCTCCAAGCTTGATAATGATGCTGTAATGGGAATAACTTTGAGGGGAGGTAAGTACATTCTGTAGTTGAAGACTAGTGAATAGACTGTGGTAGATGAAAAAGGGAGTCACAATACGTTACAGCTCTTACCATCAAGTAGAGTCTACTCCTACTTTTTAAATCTGGGTTATCTTATGATTTGCTATGATCAATAGAATTTAACCAACTCTGGTGTCTGGGATACAGCTTCAATATTTGCCTTTGGAACAATCCACTTCCATGTAAAGAAACAGACTAAACTACCAAATGAGATATTGAGAACTAGCTTGTCAACAGCCGACATCAAGGCCCTAGACGTGTGAATAAGACCATCTCAGACGTTCTACCTATGAGTGAAAGAGAATATGACTACAGCTACATGAGTCTCAGCTGCTGAGAAACACCTCTCCCAAGGTCATGCCTTTTCTAGAACTGCCCACATTCAATGACTGAATGAGATGGGAATATGAGGTCCCACCTTTAGCCCAAAAGGTGAAATTGCAGATGGGCAATTCTTGTTCAAGAGCTCCATATTGTATTTGACCAAGGCTTTTAAATAAGTTTGTGAGAATAGTTGTATTAGAGATAGTGTCTCTGAGGTTGTAGATTGTGATAGCAAGCATTAGCCCCTACATGGCCAGCTCTTAGGTTCATTCTGATGAGGATTCTCATCATTATGTTCCCTTAAGACTGCTACTACAGGGGGGGTAACTGGGTGGCTCAGTCAGTTAAGTGTATATCGTCAGCTCAGGTCATGATCTCGTGGTTCATAAGTTCTAGCCCCACGTCAGCCTCTCTGTGGTCTGCTGAGAGCCTGCTTCAGATCCTCATCCCTCACCCTCTCTTTCTCTGCCTCTCCTCTGCTCATTCTCTCTCTCAAAAATAAATAAATAGACTTAAGAAAAAAAAAAGACTGCAACTACAAGGTATGATGGGGAAGTGATAATATAAGTCTCTATTTGCTGGCCACTGGCTGCCATGTTCTTGGCAATTAGACAAGGAAGCAGATCTCACTAATTACTTGGACTCACTAGACTTTTCAACTTCATTACTTACAGTATGGGAATGAAATGATAACAAATCAGACCCTGTATTAAGACTTGCATTTATTTGTTTAAAATATAGATTAGTTTTATCAGAATATTGAACTACATACCCAAAGCTTTTCAAAGCATTTATTAAGATATGTGTTGGATTCTCATTTGAAGTAAAAAAAAACCCAAAAAATAAAAACAAAAACAAAAAAACCCTGAAGCTGAGTTACTCAAGGTCATACAGGTATTAAGTGATTCTGAAAGATTTTAATCCTGGTCTCTTTAGCCCAATGTTATTTCTTTCTGCCAGCTCACTGCCCTTATTATAGGGCTAGGCACTGACTAAAGAGGAGTACAATGTGACAGAAGAATGGGCATGGCCCATAGGCCTACCATGTATAAGTCTCTTTAGTACAACTAAGAAAGAAAGAGGAGAGAGGGAGGGAAGGAGAGAGAGAGAGACAGAGAGAGAGAGAGACAGACAGACAGACAGACAGAAAGAACATGCCAGAAAGAAAGAAAAAGGGGGGAAGGGATAATTAATCAACTCCATAGGAGGAGGATGGAAGAGTGGCCATAAGAGGAAGGGCTAGAGAGAGCCTATCAAGTCATACAAAAGATGCAAGGAATGAATACAAGAACCCCAAACTCTGATATGTAAGAATTTAGATGTACCCCTAAAAGTGGAAGTGGTTGATTCTACGACAAATAAGTACCACTTTATACAGCATTGAGTGAACTAATGTACTCATTATCCCATTGAAATAATACTGGCTAAAAATACAAGGGTTGTAAGAAAATTTCATGACTGCTAGATCCTTAATGATTTGGTGAAGGAACCCAGAAAATTTGCGTTTGGGGGCCGAAAGAGAAACCCATGAAACTCAGTTCCCACAGCCCTCCACCCGTCCTCAGCCAGGGGCAGAACTCTGGGCAGGATAGACCTCACCCTGCCCTAGTTTAGCATTTCCTATTCATTGACCTGCTTCTGGGAGGCAGAATATGATGTTCTGGTAAAATTTGTCCTGACAAGTCTTTTGATTCAATTTCTAAACACTGAAAATAATCTCCCTTTCTTTCTCCCTTAAAGACTGAGTTTGTCTCCTTGTCTCAAGGTGATGTTGATGGGTATGGTATAAAAGTGGTCCAGGGCTAGCTGAACATCTTCCTTGACCCCCAGAACGGCAACCCTAGGAGCCTAAACCCTCCTAAATTTGGATTTAAACTCCTAGATTTTTTTGAATATAAACCTCATCTCAGCCCCTCAATTGTACCTGTGGTAAAGGGGGTTAAATTTTTCTTTCTCCCTCTACCACTGGGAGTTCAATAGATTTTTGTTCTCTCTTCATCTCCCGCCCCGCCCCTCTAGTGCTGAAGGCTTGAGGTTTAAGTCTCTCTTGAAGAAACGGCCATGCTTCATTTAATCCTGCTGCAGCCAGACTGCTGTGGATGTCATGGTTCTGATGAGACATTAAATCAAGGTAAACATTAATCCCCCAGGCTGGAGCAACTATGAAGAGAAGAAAAATGTGGTTTCACTTCACAGGAAACACTACAGTCAATCCAGGCCCTCTACTTTGTTCCCTAGACCCCACACTCTCAAGAATATATATAAAATGCTCCCTCTGGAAATATATTAGAAGCCACATTTAATTTGGTGGGGAAACTATTTTCACAAATCTTGCCTGAATACAAATGCTTCTGACGAGTAGTAGACCAAAATAAATAAATTTGTGCATCAAAACAGAGCACTCCTGCTTTCAACAAAGAAGACCAATATAACCTATATTGCACCATGACCTGGGTGCAGTGTAATGGGATGCAGACAGGATGGGCAATCATGCAATCCAGTTAAATCACATAAAAAGAGCAAATCTGATTTCAGGAAAAGATCAAGAAGGTGCCAGCCAGCTCAGGATTGCAATTTCAGATTCTCTCTCAAAATCTTTCAATTTTCCATATTTCATTCTAACTCGCATGGAATTTTGATGACAATTAAAGATATATTTTTAAGGCTAATTTTACCAGCACCACTAATTAGAGAATTATTTTTTATTCTGATATAAAACATACATGCTTGGCCTGTGTCTACACCCTTTATGCGGTTCCACTGCTTTGCCTGTTGATTCCCACACCAGCACCACACTGATTTGATTATTGTGGTTTATTGTAGGTTTCAATATCTTATGGGCAAAGTCTATTTCATTTCTAAAATTCTCATTGCTCTTTTAACCCACTTTTTCTTCCAGGTTAAAAATTCATTTTGTCAAGTTTAAATAAATAAACCTCAATGGGATTTTCACTGAAACTGATTTTGTGAAACAAAACAATTGACATGTTGCCTTGAAATAGATCTCCATAGATAAATGAGAAGCATTATAAGAAAGGACTTATCATTTGTGAACAGCCCCTTCTACATTAGCCAGAACTTTTTGGTTGCCAGAAACAAATTCTAATTAAGTCATCTTTAAAAGAGGGGAGCACTACAGGCAAGCAGCAGCCCCAATTCCATATATAAACTCTAAAAACTATGAAGTATCTAGAAAAAAGAGTGGAAAATTTTCCATGGCCTTGGTTTTGTATAGCTTTAAAGAGGATACAAAAATATAAACCATAAAACAACTGATAAATTGAACTTGTTCAAAATTCAAAGCTTCGCTTCTTTGAAAAACACCTCTAAAAAAATAAACAGACAAGTAACAGACTGGAGGTAAATATTTGGAAAACATAAATGTGATAAAGGACTTGTATCCAGAATATACATTCTCACAGTATAATAAAAAGAAAACAATAAAAATAAGAGCAAAAGATTTGATCAGACACTTCACTAAAGTGACAAATAAGCATATGGAAAGGTGCTTAATATTATTTTTCATTGAAATTGCAATAAGATACCACTGCACACATATTAGAATCATTCAAATTAAAAAAAAAATATATATATATATATATATCAAACGCTGGTGAAAAAGCAGAGCAATGGAAATACTCATTGTTGGTGATAAAGCAAAATTGTATAGCTACTTTGGAATAGAGTTTGGAAGTTTCTTGTAACATCAAATATATATTTAACATATAGCTCAGCAATCCTACACTTAGGTATTTACCCGAGAGAAATGAAAACATATGCTTATACAAAAATCTGGATACAATTATTTATTGTGGCTTTCTGCATAATCACTAAAAGCTAGAAATAGTCCACATACCCATGGGCTGGGGAATGTATAAACAAACTGTGATATATCCATATAAAGAAATACTACTTTGCAATAAAAAGGAACAAACTATTAATACTTGCAACAATGTGGATGGATCTCAAATGCAGTCAACCAAGTGAAAGAAGCAATGCACAAAGGCTATATACTTAAGGATTCCATTTACTTAGCATCCTGGAAAAGGCAAAACTGTAGGGACAGGATAATAAATCAGTGGTTGCCAGGGAGAAGGGTGGACTACACAGAAGCAGGATTGAACTTTCTGGGGTGATAGAAATATTCTAAATCTTGATTGTGATAGTAATTACACAGTCTTTAAAAACTGATCAAATTTCATGGAATTATTTACCTAAACTGGGTGAATTTTACTGCATGTAAATTATTCCCAAATAGATATGATTTAACAAGGGGAGAGGTATTTATTGGCTCACATATTTAAGAAGTCTAGGTGTTTTCTATTTTCAGACATATTTGCAGCTGAGTACTTAAGCAAGGTCCTTAGCCCTGTCTCCTGCCCTTACTTCTTCCATGCTGACTTACTCTTTCCTATTACCTCCCCCCCTCCCCCCCATCCCCCCACCCCGCCCTCTCACCTTACCATTGTCTTTAAAGGTCATGTGTTCAGAACAAGATCCTCTCTCTCTTCCTCTAACAATAGCCATTTCCCCCAGCAGGACACTGATTATTCCTGCCAGGGGGAATGAGATACTCTGACTGGCCACCTTGAGTCATTTGCCCACCCCTGTGGCAGGAAAGAAGGGCACATCAGAATTGCTTGGTGTAGTAGAGAAGCAGTTTCCAAAGAAAGGGGAGCCAGACAGACAAAATAACAGATGTTCCAACACCCTCATTCTTGATTACTGCATATAAGGGATCTGTCTGCTGCTCTTGTTGTTCAACAATACACAGGCCTCCTTCCTGCAAGCTGTGTTCCAAGGAATCTGTACAGCATGTTTTAGAAATTTCCCTCTTGTAGTTTTAGGCTCTCACTTGCAATACATCATCTGCTAAAGATACATCTCTTAACCTTCCCCCTTTTTCCACATAAGCCCCACCCAGTGTCTGCGGTTTGGAATGTCTCCTCCATGCTATGAGGCTGGCTTTAGGACAGAATGAATTCCACAACTTCTCGTTGGTGATATGACCTGCCATTTTGGTGACAACACTCCCAAGAAGTAACTCTGCTGCCCAAATTTGCCTGGTTGTCAGTGGATTTGCTCAGCAGTTGCCCTGATACAAATGCAAGAGAAGAACAAGGCCAACAGGTGAGTTGGACTGACATGCGTCATTAATCTCACCACACAAGCCTAACCCATGTACAGTGCCACCAAAGCTTTCTTTCAATTGTAGAAATTGATTATACTGTGTGTGATTTTTTTAAAGCCCACCTAGGAAGCAGCTATATTTTGGGAAGAAACCTTAGAGATGGCTTAGAGTGAAAATCTAATTTTACATAGGAGAAAACAGAAACCCTGAGAGCTTCTTACCCATGTGCTCAGACTAGAACCTGAGTCTGCTTACCTAGTGATCTATCTTCACCTCTACTTTCTGAGGCTTCTCTTTTTCTGAGATTTCCTTCAGGCTGATGATTTGTCTCTGAAAATTTCTACCACAAATGAATGTGCATGTTTTGACATGCAAATCAGTCAGGGTTGCCACAATCAGAGTTATCTTGTTACAAAAAACTAATGTTAGTCTCTTATCCTGGATGTACAATTTAGTGAGCTTTGGAGTCAGAAAAGCTTATTTATTATCTTACCATTACTCGTGCACAATAAAGACAATTTTTAAACATTTAACATGTTTAAAACATTTAAACATTTTTAAACATTCACCTAGTAGGTAGTCGTTATTAAACAAAATTAGCTATCCTTTTCTCTTTGGTCTATGCCTCTGTCCTAGTCCAGAGACAAGGCTTATAAAGGAAGGAAGTGAAGAATTTTCCAGGCAGTGACTCTAGTAGAACAAGAAGAGAGATTTCACTTAATGCTGCTTTAAGAAAATAGTGGTCTCTACATCGCTGTGAATGGATGTTGGGACAAGGAGAGGGAATAGTTTTAGGACAAGAAAAGCTACTATTTGGATATTGCTAGGTAATATTGAAGCTTACTGTAAGTATATTGGTCTCTCACAACTCCGGATGACACAGTGGAAAGGTCAGTGCAGGCTTTGGGCAGCTAAAGGACAGAGAAGGTGAGGAAATACTAGCCAAAGTGACAGGACTGGAAGGTATAGAGGTATTCTTAGATAAGGAAGGAAAAAGAAAATGGGAAGGCATCTTGGGCTCAGGAAGGCAAAAGGTCAAGTCTAAAGAGATCAACTAGAGGCAAGATGGCGGAGAAGTAAGGAGCTCTGTACTTGCACTCGCGCCCATACATCACACAGAAAAGATCTGAAGCCATTGGAAACCATACAAAACCTGAGAGACTCAGAGAAAAAGGACGCAGAATCCACTGAGAAAGCCTTCTAACGTGAGTGCGAACCGGGGAAGGTAAAATCGGGCCGGGATCGGAGCCTCCAGGGAGGGAGGCGATCCCCCTCTACCCTCTACGGGGAGTGAGAGGGGAAAAGGAGAGAGTCCGAGACAGAAAAATCTCCGCTCGGTGCATAGAAAGACCGTACTTGCTAAATACCTGCACACCAGGTCCCCTCGCGACAACTGGTCCTGGGGGAGGCTGAGCACACAAACTGCTTCTTTGTGCCGCTCCTGGAGGTTGGGTTTTAAAGCGGAGCGGGTGCGCCTGCCGCCATTGTAGCTCCAGGGCGGCTGGGATCCTTGAAAGAGACGCGCAGACACCGGGCATCCGCGCTCCTGGCTGGCTGGAACTCGAGAGGGAAGGCAAAAAGCTAAAAACTGGAAATTTGCCTGTGAGTTCGTGTTTCGGGTGACGAGCCATAGAGAGACCCGGTTTTCCTCACTCCAGCGGGCTCAGGCTACGCGGACGCTGCAGGCAAGCCCCCGCGCATGCGCACCAGCCCGACCCAGAGAGGGAAGCAGCGATCCTGACTCCGCCCCCAGAGCTCAGCAGGGAGCCTGGAATAGCCCGAGGGGGTTGTCTGGGAAGCTGTATCTAAGGCAACTTCAGCGGGGCGCGGACTGGGATTTGGAGATTGAAACTGGCCTGGGTTGAAGAGTGCAACCAACTTCGGCTGCGTCCCCGGAACGGGGAGTTGACACGCCAAAAAAAAAAAAAGCGAGCTGCAGCGCGGGGTTCAAGAAGGGACTGGAGCACCGTGACTCTCCTCCCCACATGCGCCAAGGCAGAACCCCCGCCTGAGGCATCAGATCACGCCACACCCATCCCTGCCTGAGAGGTGCCCTCCTCCCTTTTTTTTTTCTTTTTCCCTTTTTTTTTCTTTTCCTTTTTTTTCTCTTTTTTTTCTTCTTTCTTTTTTTTTCCCTTTCTTTTCTCTTTTTTTCTTCTTCTTTCTCTTTTCTCGCTTTGTTCCCCAAAACACTGACCTGATTAACTCTGGTCGCCTGCTTGCTTAAACAATCACAACAAGTCCATTCTGTAAATGTAAATTCTACACGTACCGACTTTTTCAGCTATTTCTCTCAGGAGTAATTAGACTATATAGTTTCTCTGGATAATTCCAGCATCCTTCTCTCACCTATCCAACCATATTCTACCCTTTACCTCTTTGAAAAAGTTTCTTATCCCTTCTGCCTGTTCATTCTATTTCCAAATCTGCCTTGTCTCGCCCTGCCTTCTCTCTTTTTCTCTATGCTCTTCAACCAGCACTGCATACACACGGCTATTTAACTGTAGCTGGGAAATCCAGGTATATGCTTTAAACCGTTCTTTGTCCATCGGTTTTCTTCTTTTTTCCTTTTCTTTTCCCCTTTTTGACCCTTTTATGTATTTTATGCTCCCTATTCGCCCTCCCTCCTCCGTCTTTTCTATTAACTTTTTCGTTTTCCCTCTCACTTTGCATGTTAGTTGAATCAGCCTGTGCGTTTGTGTGCTCCTGCTCCCTGTGTGTTTGTCTGTCTGTTTTCTTTTCCAGGGCTACCTCAAGAAACAAGCTAGAGTACACAAGGTGAAGAGTCCGAAATATCACTACGAATAGGAAAATAAAATAACTAAGGTCCCAACAAGAGTGACCGAGGGATACCATTCAAAAAACAATCTCTGAAACGATAGGCCCTGGAAAGTCAAAGAGTTTCTTGGATATAGCAGTGCTCATAGAAACAGAGAGCATAACAGGTCTCTAAAACCAACAAGAGCCAGAAAGCTAACTAAAATGACGAAACGAAAGAGCTCTCCTCCAAAGAAACTCTAAGAAGAAATGACAGCTAATGAACTGCTCAAAACAGATATCAGCAGCATAAGTGAACAAGATTTTAGAATAATAATGGTAAAATTAATGGCAGGGCTTGAAAAAACATAGGGGACATCAAAGAAACTATGGCTACAGACAGAATGGAAAATAAAAATAGGCATGAAGAATTAAAAAATGCGATAAATGAGATCCATAATAAATTAGAGGCCTCCAATGCACGGCTTGAAGAGGCAGAAAGTAGAATAAGTGATTTAGAAGACACCATTCTAGAAAAACAAGAAGCTGACAAAAAAAGAGACAAACTGATCCAGGAACAGGAAAGAAGAATTCGAGAGTTCAGCGACACAGTCAAACGCAACAATATCCGTATCATAGGAATCCCAGAAGAGGAAGAGAGAGGGAAAGATGCTGAGGGGTCCTGGAACAAATTATAGCAGAGAAATTCCCCGACCTGGGGAAGGAAGTCAATGTGGAAATACAAGAGGCTCAGAGAACTCCTCTCAGACGTAACTTGAATCGATCTTCTGCACGACATATCATCGTAAAAATGGCAAAATACAAGGACAAACAGAGAATTTTGAAAGCAGCTAGGGAGAAAAGGGCCCTCACATACAAAGGGAAACCCATCAGAGTGGTGACAGACCTATCTACTGAAACGTGGCAGGCCAGAAAGGCATGGCAAGAGATCTTCAATGTGATGAACAGTAAAAATATGCAGCCAAGAATCCTCTATCCAGCAAGCCTGTCATTCAAAATAGAAGGAGAGATAAAAAACGTTTCCAAGTAAACAGAAATTGAAAGAATTTGCCACCACGAAGCCAGCCCTACAAGAAATCCTGAGGGGAATGCTCTGAAGGAAAGGTTGCAAGGAAGAAAGATTCCAGAGACACCACCACAAACATGAACCCTACAAAAGATACAAAGACTCTAAACCCACATATTTCAATAATAACACTGAATGTAAATGGGCTGAATGCTTCAATCAAAAGACATAGGGTAACAGAATGGATTAAAAAACAAAATCCATCTATATGCTGTCTACAAGAAACTCATTTTAGACGGGAAGACACCTTCAGATTAAAAGTAAGGGGATGGAGAAATATATATCATGCTACAGGACATCAAAAGAAAGCCGGAGTAGCGATACTTATATCAGACAAACTGGACTTTAAATTAAAGACAATCGCAAGAGATGAAGAAGGGCACTACATAATAATTACAGCGTCCATCCATCAGGAAGAACTAACAATCATAAATGTCTACGCACCGAATATGGGAGCACCTAAATATCTAAAACAATTAATCACAAAAAGAAACAAGCTTATAGATGAGAATGTGCTAATAGCAGGGGACTTTAATACTCCGCTTACAGCAATGGATAGGTCAACCAGACAGAAAATCACTAAAGAAATAATGGACTTGAAAGATACATTGGACCAGATGGACCTGACGGATATATTTAGAACTTTACATCCTGAGGCCAGTCAATTTACTTTCTTCTCAAGTGTGCATGGCACATTCTCCAAGATAGATCACATACTGGGACATAAAGCAGCCCTCAATAAATATAAAAGAATAGAGATCATACCATGCACACTGTCAGATCACAATGCTTTGAAACTTGAAATCAATTACAGGAAGAAGTCTGGAAAACTCCCAAAAACATGGAGGTTAAAGAACAGCCTTCTAAAGAATGAATGGGCCAATCAGGCAATTAGAGATGAAATTTAAAAATATATGGAAACAAATGAAAATGAAAACACAACAATTCAAAATCTATGGGATGCGGCAAAGGCAGTGCTAAGAGGAAAGTACATTGCTCTCCAGGCCTATTTGAAGAGATTAGAAAAGCGCAAGTCCAAATTCTAACAGCTCACCTAAAGGAACTAGAGGCAGAGCAACAAGAACGCCCTAAACCCAGTAGAAGAAAAGAAATAGTAAAAATTAGAGCAGAAATAAACAACATAGAGACCAAAGAAACAATTGAACAGATCAATGAAACCAAGAGTTGGTTTTTTGAAAAGATAAACAAAATTGACAAACCTCTAGCCAGACTTATCCAAAAGAAAAGAGAGCACCCAAATAGACAAAATTATGAATGAAAATGGACTTATTACAACCAACCCCTCAGAAATACAAGCAATTATCAGGGAATACTATGAAAAATTATATGCCAACAAATTGGACAACTTAGAAGAAATGGACAAATTCCTAAACACACTCACTACCAAAATTCACACGGGAAGAAATAGAAAACCTGAACAGACCCATAAGGAGTGAAGAAATTGAATCCGTGATCAAAAATCTCCCAACAAATAAGAGCCCTGGACCTGATGGCTTCCCTAGGGAATTCTACCAGACATTTAAAACAGAATTAATCCCAATTCTTCTCAAGTTATTCCAAAAAATAGAAAGCGAAGGAAAACTCCCGGACTCATTTTATGAAGCCAACATCACACTGATACCCAAGCCAGACAGAGATCCAGCAAAAAAAGAGAACTACAGGCCAATATCCTTGATGAATACGGATGCAAAAATTCTCAACAAGATCCTTGCAAATCGAATCCAGCAGCATATCAAAAGAATCATCCACCAAGATCAAGTGGGATTCATTCCTGGCTTACAGGGCTGGTTCAGCATTCGCAAATCAATCAATGTGATACATCATATCAATAAAAGAAAAGATAAAAACCATATGATCCTGTCAATAGATGCAGAAAAAGCATTTGACAAAATACAGCATCCTTCTTAATAAAGACTCTCGAGAAAGTTGGGATAGAAGGAACCTACTTAAACATCATCAAAGCCATCTATGAGAAACCTTCAGCTAACATCATCCTCAACGGGGAAAAACTCAGAGCTTTCCCCCTGAGATCAGGAACACGACAGGGATGCCCACTCTCACCACTGCTGTTTAACATAGTGCTGGAAGTCCTAGCATCAGCCATCAGACACCAAAAGGAAATCAAAGGCATCAGAATTGGCAAGAGGAAGTCAAACTTTCACTCTTCGCAGATGACATGATACTCTACATAGAAAACCCGACAGACTCCACCAGAAGCCTACTAGAACTGATCCAAGAATTCAGCCAAGTGGCAGGGTACAAAATCAACGTACAGAAATCGGTTGCATTTTTATACACCAACAATGAAGCAACAGAAAGAGAAATCAAGAAACTGATCCCATTCACAATTGCACAAAAAACCATAAAATACCTTGGAATAAACCTAACCAAGGATACAAGAGATCTGTATGATGAAAACTATAGAAAACTTATGAAGGAAATTGAAGAAGACACAAGAAATGGAAAAACATTCCATGCTCATGGATAGGAAGAATACATATAGTTAAGATGTCATTACTACCTAAGGCACTCTACACATTCAATGCAATTCCAATCAAAATTGCACCAGCATACTTCTCAAAACTAGAACAAACTATCCAAAAATTTGTATGGAACCACAAAAGACCCCGAATAGCCAAAGTAATCCTGAAAAATGAAACCAAAACGGGAGGGATCACCATCCCAGACTTTAGCCTCTACTACAAAGCTGTCATCATCAAGACAGTATGGTATTGGCACAAAAACAGACACATAGACCAATGGAACAGAATTGAGAACTCCGAAGTGGACCCAAAAGTATACAGCCAGCTAATCTTTGACAAAGCAGGAAAGAATATCCGATGGAAAAAAGACAGCCTTTTTAACAGATGGTGTTGGGAGAACTGGACAACAACATGCAGAAGAATGAAACTAGATCATTTTCTCACACCATGCACAAAAATAAACTCAAAATGGATAAAGGACCTGAACGTGAGACAGGAAACTATCAACACCCTAGAGAAGAAAGCAGGAAGCAACCTCCTTGACCTCCACCGCAGCAACTTCTTACTTGACACATCCCCAAAAGCAAGGGAATTAAGAGCAAAAATAAACTGTTAGGACCTCCTCAAGATTAAAAGCTTCTGCACAGCCAAGGAAACAACCCAGAAAATTAATAGGCAACCAACCGAAGGGGAAAAGATAGTTGCAAATGACATATCAGATAAAGGGTTGATATCCAGAATCTACAAGGAACTCACCAAACTACACGCCCGAAAAACAAACAACCCAGTGAAGAAATGGGCAGAAGATATGAACAGACACTTCTCCAAAGAGGACATCCAGATGGCCAGCAGACACATGAAACGATGCTCAGCATCCCTCCTCATCAGGGAAATACAAATCAAAACCACACTGAGATACCACCTCACTCCAGTCAGAGTGGCTAAAATGAGCCAATCAGAGAACTCTAGATGCTGGCGAGGATGGGGAGAAACGGGCACCCTCCTACACTGTTGTTGGGAATGTAAACTGGTACAGCCCCTCTGAAAAACAGTGTGGAGGTTCCTAAGGAAACTAACAATAGAACTCCCCTATGACCCAGCAATAGCACTGCTAGGAATTTACCCAAAGGATACAGAAATGTTGATCCATAGGAGCACATGTACCCCAATGTTCATAGCAGCACTCTCCACAATAGCTAAAACCTGGAAAGAGCCTAGTGTCCATCACCAGAAGAATGGATCAAGAAGATGTGGTTTATCTATACCATGGAATACTACATGGCAATGAGAAACAATGAAATCTGGCCATGTGTAGCAACATGGATGGACCTTGAGGGTGTTATGCTGAGCGAAACAAGTCAGGCAGAGAAGGACAAATATCATATGTGTGCACGTATAGGAGGATTAGGAGGAGCTTAACAGCGGACCAAGGGGGAGAAGAAGGGCGGAAATGGTGGGGGAAAGGGGGAGAGGCAAACCATGAGACTCTTGAATGCTGACAAAAACTGAGGACTGGTGGATGTGGGGGGAGGAGGGGTGGGCATGGAGGAGGGCACTTGTGGGGATGAGCACTGGGTGTTATGTGGAAACTAATTTGACAATAAACTATTTGTAAAAAAAAAAATAATAATAAGTCATGGTGATAAGAGGTATGACCCAGGGAATACATTTGATAGTATTATAACAGCACTGTATGGTGGAAGATGGTAGCCCACTTCTGGTGAACATAATTAGCGCTATAGAGTTGTCAAATCACCAAGTTGTACATCTAAACTGATATAACATTGTATATAAAGTATACTTTAAGAGAACAAAGAGAAAACAAATTAGACACCAATACACATACACAACACACATATACATATATATAGGTTAAACTCTTGTTAAGAAGTTGCTTGTAATGAAAGCTTAACCTACTCTCCAAATCATGCTCATCCTAGGTGTTCATAGTAAAATGCAGACTTAGGATAGCAAATTTATCTTTATCAAAATGGAGATGAAGGTAAATTGCTGGAGGAAATGTAGGACATGGGAGAGTGGGGAGTGTGCCCAGCTGAGTGGAAAAATGAATAGGAGCATCTAGAGGAGTCTGGAGTCCTCACAGCCTGAGCAGCCTAGGAGATACATGAAGAATAATAATTTCTATGAAAGCTTCTTAAGTTGTTAGCCCTGCAGTGTGCTCTCTCTCATATCTCACCTCCTAAAGTGCCTGTACTAATAGGCACATGTCTTCTGAGGACTTTTCTGCAGAAGTGGATTCTTTTGGAGAAACATGAAAGTGCAATTAAATATTATGTCCATGCTCATTTTAGCCAGATTTTCGAAGAAATGTGATTTGATCCTGTAGCATGAAGCCATGGGAATTACTAAAAGGACAGGGAAAACTTGATATTTTGAAAGGCTATGGAATCCTTGGCTCCAAACTAAGAAATGGACATTGCAATCAGAACCTGTTGTACCTGAAGTACTTGTTAGAAGAGCCAGCTATTTCCAAGAATAGTTTTGTCATGATGACTAGATTAAGGAGAAATAAAAGTGGTTGACAAAGTACTCCATGCAAAGGTGGAGGCAGCTTGAGAGACAAGTGAAGATTGAGAAGGGCCTTGGGCTCACCTATTTTGTCCTCTTCCCCATGTTTAAGAATCCTTTGAAACTGCTCATTTTCTGTGATGCAGGCCTGGAATTTTGTCTGGAGCATAGGTTCTCAATCTTAGCCTAGAAGGGCAGTATCCTTCCGATTATAGAAGTATTTTTGTGGTTTTGTTTCATTTTGTAAATACACTTAGTGCCCTTGACTGAACTCAAGCTGGATACCATGGAGACTTGATTCAATCTTTTGGTTCCCACTTGAGGTGTGCCTCTTCTCTTTTTCTACCACCTCAAAAGGATCACATTTTAATCATTCTTTGGTTAAACTTGAGAGATAAGTGAGGTAAGGGAGCCATAGATTCAGCCCTGGCATTAGATAAACTCTGCCTGTCCCTCTTCTACCTTACTGGATGACCAATGCTTGTATGGAGAGGTATGGGCACTCTCAGGATGGAAGAGAAGAACATCATCCTTGAAAGAAAAAAATTAGAAAGACATCAGTCAGCAGGAGCACTGGGGCTTCTGTCAACATATTTTCATGTTTCTTTTCATCGTTATTTAGTTCCCTGCTGCTCTGGACATGTATTTTCCAGCAGTTGTTATATGTCCTTTCAGGAATGGTGGGCGCCTGACACCACTGTAAACCATTACAGGTCTCTGCACTTCATTTGCTCTGTGCTCCCTGCAAGATCCCTGCACGATAGGTTAATAATTTTTCCCATGTAACATTAAATTCTTTGGGAGGGCTTACTGAAAGATGGACATCAATCACCTCATTTAACCTGGAGATTCCCTTCTGTGTGTCGTGGTGTTTTTAGTCTCTTTAGAAAATAAGGCTCTCTCTTATGTTTGCTGGAGATACTAGTGTTGAAAGTGGACATTGTAAATCAGACAGGCCTTGCTGCTGAAAGTTTCCATCTGATTCTATACTCTTGTCATAGATGTACTGTTCCTTATCAGTTCTCTGTTGCTCTAGGGAAAAAATGCATCATATAGACTCAACTGTCTTAAATATATAAAATAAATTCAGCAGAAAAGATCCATGAGACAAAAACTATGAAAACACTAGGGGATTCGCAAACAATAGCTACGTCGGTTGTATCAATGTGAGTGTTGTCTCTGTGGTGTGTTTGCATGACACAAAAATCTTCCACCACAAATAGGTCTATACGTTTTAAGTCCCTGAAAACATTTCTTGGTTTCAATGACCAAAACAGTTCAATTCTATCCCATTTATTTTTTATTCAATTTGTATGTTTCATATTTTATGTTGTATCCTATTCCCCTTTTTGGTGATGAGTTCTGTGGTTCAGTTATGTTTGTATTACGTTTTTCACTTTGAGAACTGCTCTGAACCTTCTTTTAGGGTTTCCTCTGTATAGCGGTCTGTGTGTTCCACTAGACGAATTCAAAGTCAGACAATCTGGGCTAAAACTTGAGCTACATTATTACTACAGTTTTTCCAAGATATTCTTGTGAAAGATGAAACTCAGTTCTAATGTTCTCATCGGTCACTGTGATTCATGGGGGAATTTATGAAAAACTGTTTAATGGTTTGTAGCGTGTAGTAAATGTTCAAGAACAGTGTTCTTACTGTTCTTGAGGTACAGGTTGTAATTTCCACGATAGTCTTTAACTTCAAAGCCCTCATGATTTATTGTTTTTTCTTATCTTTGCTTTGTTTGTTTTGTTTTAGAATTTAAAAACATGTCTTTGAACTGAATATGCTAGCAAAACTTGCAACTTGAGAGAAATATGGAAACTCAGACCTCAGCCTGAAATCAGAATCTGAATTTAATAAGACTTCAGTTCATTGTCATACACGTTAACACTGGAGAAGTACACATCTAGCTCAGCATCACTTGTCCATTATCCTATGCCTGTCTCTGTGTCTGTAGGATGTGATCTTGATAACTATGTTTTGTAGTATGCTTTAAATTAGGAAGTGTTTGCCACCAAGGTGCCCTTCATTTCTGGAATTATTCTGGGTGTATGTTCCCCTGTAGCTTCCATATGAATGTTTGGATGGATTTTGATATATCTATCAAAAATGACATTGGGATTTTGATTGACATCTCAAATAGTAAGTATTCCAGTCCAAGAATACAGATATGTTTCCAATTTGTTTCTTCTTTCAATTCCTGCACAATATTTTATAGTGTTAAAGTAGGTTTTACTTCGATTATTATGTTAAATTGTGAGGCTTTTTTTTGTGTGTAGAAACACAACTAATTTCTCTGTGCTGTGTTTGTATTCTCTAAATTTGTAAACTGTGGGTAAGTTTTATATAGGGAATCTTCAGAGGGGAGAACAATGGCAGTGGAGTAGCAGGACCCTGGGCTCCTCACTTCTCATGAACAGACTGGATAATTGACAAATCATTCTAAAAATCCCAGAAATGGGCCTAAACCCTGACAAAACAAACTCCCCAACTTATGAGAAAGAAGAGGCCACACACACTGAAGAGGCAGAAAGTTTAAAGGCATGGTTTAGGGAGAAGGATTGCAGTGCTGCAGAGGGCAGAGAGCCATGGTCAAGGAGAAGGTCACGTGAGACAGGAGGACACACAGGAATGCGTAAGGAGAATGTTTCCCCAAAACCATTGGCTTGGAACATGAGAAGGACTGAATACTGTGAGCTCTGGCAGCTAGCCTGTCTTAAAGCCTGGAGTTCTAAAGATCATCAGGCTTGGCTGGGATACAGGCAAGAATGTACTGTGCTGCTTCTGGAAAGAAGTCAGGCAAACAATCTGGGGTCATCTGAAGAATGATTAGAACACACGGGTTGGGAGATTATTCGCTACACTAGAGGCACATCCCTGACAGGCAACATGCACTGAGATGCTTGTTGAGGAACTAAAGACCTAGCCTGAGCTCTTTCTTTCCCCTGCTCCTCAGCATAAACACAGAGCCACCTGAGGGAAGACAGCTCCGTAGGGACACTGGATGTCTGCCTTGCCTACTCCAAGTCCCCAGCTCCCTATGTAGGACTGGGAACTGCCGTTCTCTGTCAAGCTTTCCTCAGTCCAAGCAAGATTGGCCTCTGCTCCAACAGATTTGCGCAAGCTTTTGCCCCTGCTGCATTTCCTGACCAGACAGTTCTTCAGGGCCTCAGTTGTGATGGAGTTGATGTCAGGTCTCAATTCACAAGCAGACCACAGTTTTCCTAGCTATGACTTCCCACGTTCAGGCCAGGAAGCCTACACTGTCCATAACCATCAAGGAGAGCATCTGTAGGCCACTGGTCTAAGTGATCTAGCAGGAGA
Source organism: Proteles cristata cristata (assembly GCA_017311185.1). Lineage (NCBI taxonomy): Eukaryota > Metazoa > Chordata > Mammalia > Carnivora > Hyaenidae > Proteles > Proteles cristata. The sequence continues at coordinate 640,214 of JAESUZ010004325.1, forward strand.
CATAACTGTCTTTTCTAACATATAGAGGAAGGCAGACCTTAGATAAGATGCCAAGATGGAAGAATTTCTCCTAGAGAAACAACAAGATACGGTCATGAAGAGAGATTTAAGTGAAACAGTTATAAGTAACATGCTTGATGGAGAATTTAAGGCAACACTCATAAGGATACTCTGTGGGTTGAGGAAAAAATAGTGAGAACCTTGCCAGAGAGCTAAAACACTTAAAAAAAGAATCAAATAGGAATGAACAATGCAATGAATGAGATTGAGGGATACCTGGGTGGGTCAGTTGATGAAGCCCCCAATTCTTGATTTTGGCTTTGGTCATGATGTCGTGGTTTGGGAGATCTCACCCCAACTTGGTCTCTGCAGTGACTGTATGGAGCCTGATAGGTATTTTCTCTCCCTCTCTCTCTCTGCCTTTTTTCTGCTTTCACTCTTTGTATCTCTCTCAAAAAATAAAGTTTTTTTTTTAAGTAAAAAAGAAAAGATTGGAAACAGGCTAGCAGTGAACAGCAGGCTGGAAGTAACAGAGGAATGACTTTGTCACCTAGAAGAAAAAGAAATAAAAATAATGAACCTATGTAAAAGACAGGAGAAGAATCATGCAATACTATTGACTTGGGGAACTCAGAGACTCCATCAAATGTAATAGTATTTATATTATGAGAGTATTAGAAGAAAAAGAGAAAAGAGGGCAGAACATTTATTTCAATAAATAATAGCAAGCCCAAATGTCCATCGATGGATGAATGGATAAAGAAGAAGTGTTATATATATACAATGGAGTATTACTTGGCAATCAAAAAGAATGTAATCTTGCCATTTGCAACTACGTGGATGGAACTAGAGGGTATTATGCTAAGTGAAGTTACTCAGAGAAAGACAAATATCATATGGCTTCATTCATATGAAGACTTTAAGATACAAAACAGATGAACATAAGGGAAGGGAAGCAAAAATAATATAAAAACAGGGAGGGGGACAGAACATAAGAGACTCTTAAATATGGAGAACAAAAAGTGTTATTGGAGGGGGTTCTGGGATGGGAGATTGGCTTAATGGTAAGGGGCATTAAGGAATCTACTCCTGAAATCATTGGTGCACTGTATGTTAACTAACTTGGATGTATTTTTTTTAATAAATTAATTAAATAAAAATGAAAAATAAAAAGCAGAAACCTTCCATAATCCTGGAAGGAAACAGGCATCCATATCCAGAACTATCAAAATGGATTAAACAAACAAACAAAAGCTATATGCTGCCCCTAAGAGACTCATTAGACATAAAAACACCTGCAGATTGATAATGAGGAAATGAAGAAACTCACACCATGCAACTGGATGTCAATAGAATGTCAGAATGGCAATATTTCTATCAGGCAAACCAGGCTTTTTTGTTCTTATATTGTGTTTATCCTGCTTGGTGTCAGAGTAATGGTGCCCTCACGGAATACTTTTTAATGTGCTCATGCTTTTCCACTATTTGTTGGATTTTGAAAAGATTATCTTTAATTATTACTTTTTTACATATGAATTAGAATTGACCAATGAATGCATGTGATCTTGGGCTTTACTGTGCTGAGAGAGTTTTTATTTTGAATTCAGCTTTCATTCTTCTTACAGGTATAAGAAGATTCCTGAATTCTTGGTTTAAGATTCATATTTCAATCTTGGGAACTTGTGGATTTTTAGGAATTAAGTGGAATTCTTTTTTAAAAGTGTCTGTTAGGGGTATCTGGGTGACTCAGTTGTTTGAGCGTCTGGCTTCCGCTCAGGTCATCATCTCGTGGTTTGTGGATTCGAGCCCCGGGTCGGGCTCTGTGCTGATAGCTAGCTGGAGCCTGGAGCCTCCTTCAGATTCTGTGTCTCCCTCTCTCTCTGACCCTCCCCTGCTCACGCTGTCTCTCTCTTCCGCCCCTGTCCCATTCTTGCGCGTGCATGCTCACTCTCTCTCTAGCAAAATACAGCAACATTTTAAATAAATAAATAAATAGATGCATAAAATAAAGTGCATGGTAGTACAAAGGAAACAAATTATATTCAAATGTGGTTTTTCAACATGTTTCTTAAAACTTAAAAAAAATAAATAAAATATTTAAAAATTTAAAGAAAATAAATGTTTATTTCTCAGGGGGAGAGAGAGAAAGAGAGAGAGAGAGCTGAGGATAGGCAGAGAGAGGGAGACACCGATCAGAAGCAGACTCCAGGCTCTGAGCTGTAAGCACGGAGCCCAATGCAGGGCTCAAACTCAATATCCCTGTGATCAAGACCTGAGCCAAGGTTGGACGCTTAACTGACTGAGCCACCCAGGTGACCCAGTGGATTTCTTTCCTGTGGTATTTGATTTCTTAGTATATAATTGTATATGTAGTTGAAGCATTACCAATTTTGTTATTTTCTGGTTAAACTGGGCATTACTTTCAATGTTATGTTATTTTTTATTCTGGCCTCTGTTTTATTTACTTCTGATTTTTTCTTCTAAATAATTTCAGATTTTGCTTTGTTATTTTTTTCCTCTACTAAATTTGTTATGAGTCTTCCTTTTCTAGTTTCTTTTGGTGTCATGTTCTTTATTTCATTGTTTTCCTTAACTGAAGCATTTATAGCATTAAAAAACAGGAAAATCGAAGGTAGTAAAAAAACTTAGCAGAAATAATACAAGCTATGACCAAAATAACACAGAATCAAAATAAGGATTCTTTAGGGTTTTCTATAGATCATGTCATCCGTGAACAGAGATACTTATTTTGCGAGTTTGTAGCCTTCTTTACCGTAGTGTATTCCATTGATTTGGTAACCTGGTAATGCTGGTACCACACAGAGAATTTTCATTATTCGCTTACCTTCACTCCTTGGGAATACTTGAGGAGAAGAGGGAGGGAGGCAAACCATGAAAGACTCTTGAATGCCGAGAACAAACCGAGGGCTGATGGGGGGGAGGGAAAGGGGGTGTGATAGGCATGGAGGTGGGCACTTGTGGGGATGAGCACTGGGTGTTATATGGAAAACAACTTGACAATAAACGATTTAAAAAATAAATGAAGTACTTTCTCATGAAATGTTTCCTTGAATTATCCAGTGAATTGATTGAACATAGGAATTTTCCGTTTTAGGAGTTGGATTGGATTTTTTATTGTTGTTTATATATTTGTAATTTTGGGTTGTTTTTTCGTAAATTACTCTTTCATTCAACTTAGTAGTCAGCAGTAGTGATTTTTACAAAAAATTTTTCATGATGCAGTATAGGTGTTTTATGCCTTCTTTTTAATTCATTCTCATCTATTAGCATCAATTTGTGGGCGTGTAATTAGTCATTGTTGCCTCTTACACTCATTTTTATTTCAAAAGCATCAGTTATAATGTGTCTCCTTTCACTGCACTGCTGCAACTAAAGTTGGTCTTTTTCTTTCATTCTCACTTGATTGAAAGGTCTATTAATTTTGTGGATCTTTTCTGAAAGCAAATGCTTCCTATGGTAGATATGGTCTTAGTTCTACTTGTCCTATTTTGTTGATTTCAGTTTTATGTTTAAGTTCCCTTCTGAGGTAATTTTGGGTTCATGTGGTACTTTTCCTGATTATTTGAGGTATAGGAAAATGATTTGCAGTATAGCATGACAAGACTACAGAACTATCTATTAGGCTGTATGGTCCACGTGTTGTATGCAAGTTTTGTGTCCATGGACGAAGTAAGTCCTGATGATTCCTTCTCAAACATATGGCCCAACGTTTTCTGATTGATTTTAAGGTTGTATAATAGAGTCTACAGTATATTCATCTGAGAGTAGTAAGTGGGATGATTTTACTTTCCTGTTATTTGGTATCTTTCAGCTGTATCTTCACAATGCACCCAGAGTCTCCTGCCACAGCCGTGCTTAGAACCTTCTCTCCAAACAGTGTCAATGGGGGAACATAGTAGTCTTGAGAATTTACACTTAATGATAGACTGGGACAACAGTGGAGAGAGTGAAGGACATGAAACATATCAGGACAGACATATCCAAACGGAGATATCTGCCAATAAGAAGAATCTAAGTGCCCCACATGGTGAAAAATATCAAGTATTTGGCAAAACTTCCCCATTTAAGTTAGCTACTTCTGTCAGGCACTGTGTTTCAGTAACCAACACCTCAAATCAAATATCCAAATATAAATATTTGTCGAAAGAAAATTTGGAAAATCAGGAAAGTGACCTCATTCATGTTGAAAATAAGAATTTGAGCCAATTTGAAAATAGGATTGGATTGACCTTTCAGTCAAATATTTCTGAACATCATAGATTGAAAATTGAAGAAGAAAGTGTTAAGTGGAATCGATTTGAGAGATGTGTCAGAACGTCAACTCTACAAAATTACGAGATGATTTGGAATGGACATCGAATTGCTGTTTATAGTGGATCTGAGGAGAAATTGGACCAGGGTTCAAACGTTAACAAATGTCTCCATACTCCTTTGCCAGAAAGTAATTTTGAATGTAATAAAGATGAGGAAGTCTTGTCTCAAAGATCTAAACGTATTATACAGATGAGTACGCATCTGAAAGAGAATCCTTGTAAATATAACGAACAAGGGAAAGGTCTGAAGCTGACCTCCAGTGCTGGCGATCATCAGACAATTTGTGTGGGAAAAAACGCATACACATGTAGTCAATCTGGAAACACGGTTAGTCAGTCACCAAGACTAAATACACAGAAGACGATTGGTCCTGGAGAGAAAGGGTACACTTGTAAGGACTGTAGCACCGTCTTTAACTGGAGCTCAACACTATCTCAACCCCACCGAATGTGTGCTGGAGACAAACCATACACATGTGAAGAATGTGGTAAAACCTTTAAGGACTGCTCATCACTAAACAGACATGGGCAAATCCACATTAGAGGGAGACTTGCCAAATGTCAACAATGTGGCAAGGCCTTTAACAGGCACTCCTACCTCACTAGACATCACAGCATCCACACTGGAGAGAAACCTTACCAATGTAAAGAATGTGGCAAGGCCTTTAGCCGGTATGCAAACCTTACTGGACACCTCAGAATCCATACTGGAGAGAAACCTTACAAATGTAAAGAATGTGGCAAAGCCTTTAGCCGGTATGCAAACCTTACTCGACATCTCAGAATTCATACTGGAGAGAAACCTTACAAATGTAAAGAATGTGGCAAGGCCTTTAACAGGCACTCAAGCCTTACTGTACATCTCAGAATTCATACTGGAGAGAAAGCTTACAAATGTAAAGAATGTGGCAAAGCCTTTAATGGACACTCATATCTTATTCAACATCACAGAATTCATACTGGAGAGAAACTTTACAAATGTAAAGAATGTGGCAAGGCCTTTAACAAGCACTCAAACCTTATTCAACATTGCAGAATTCATACTGGAGAGAAACCTTACAAATGTAAAGAATGTGGCAAGGCCTTTAGCCAGTACACAAACCTTATTCAACATCACAGAATTCATACTGGAGAGAAACCTTATCAATGTAAAGAATGTGGCAAGGCCTTTAACAAGCACTCAAACCTTACTCAACATTACAGAATTCATACTGGAGAGAAACCTTACAAATGTCAAGAATGTGGTAAGGCGTTTATCAGGCACTCAAGCCTTACTCGACATTACAGAATTCATACTGAAGAGAAACCTTTTGAATGTAAAGAATGTGGCAAGGCCTTTAACCGGCACTCAAACCTTACTCAACATCTCCGAATTCATACTGGAGAGAAACCTTACAAATGTAAAGAATGTGGCAAGGCCTTTACCCATCGCTCAAGCCTTACTCAGCATCACAGAATTCATACTGGAGAGAAACCATACAGATGTAAAGAATGCGGTAAGGCCTTTAACCAGTACTCACTCCTTGCCAAACATCACAGAATTCATACAAGAGAGAAACCTTGAAAATGTAAAAAGAATGTCAGTGCCTGTAAGTGACCCTCAGCCCTTACTGGACATCAGAGAATTCCTATTGGAGAGTAACCATACAAATGTCAACAATGTGACAGGCTCTCCCTGCAAGTCACATCTTACTCAACAACACGTCTAGTTAGTTATCTAGTTATCACATAGGAGCAAATCTGTGAAACAGAAAGACAGTGTCCTCCCCTTTACCTAGAATTCCATCTTTGCTCAATATCAAGAAATGCACCCTTGATGCAAGCCCTAGAAATGTAATGACTGAGGAAAGACCTTCCTTTTAAATGTACACTTTATCAAACACTGGAAAGGGCATATAAGAAAGTAACTGGATAGATTTATGAAAGTATTAAATTGAACATCAAAGGTCACTAATGTTACAGAAATCAAGTAGAAAGCAGTACATCAGTCACTCTCTTCAGACATTATATCAAAATACTTGTAGGGAATAGGAGAAAGTTAAACACTTAGAAAACATAGGTGCTATTCTAGTTCCAAAGATATAGTGGATGTGTTTTTGCATAGATGTAATTAATTTCGTAATGTGTTTTTTTTTTTTACATTGACCCTATTTTGGATTAGTGAGTAGCAAATAATGTATTTCTCCTCTCAAATCACTGCAGATTATTCATTTATTCCCAGCGGGTATGTGAAACCATTGACTGATAGCTGTTGCATCAAAGATAAGACATGCCCTTCTTCATTAGGCAGGACTCATGTGTATCTAATTTTCCATGGAAGATAAAGGACAATATGATGTACAATATATGAAGAAAATCTAAATGGAGATACTCTTTGTGGTTATAATATTGATGCAAGTTATCATGAAGTAGGTGTTCAGAACACCATGCTTCTCCATTTATTAAAACTAAAAACTTTCTGAATATTAGAAATAAAATGTTTCACGATATGGTCTTAAAGGAAAAAGAGGTGGCAGTCCATTGAAATACTGGTAGATCTTCATAATAGCAAGAGGGTATATGAGTTGATATGGCTGCCATGAAGACATCTTCACAGATACTAGAAAGGATAGCTACCTCTTCCCAGGAATGGCATATAATTGTACATGCACATTTCTCAATAATTACCTCAGCCTCAAATTTATGGAAAGACTACTCCCACATCATTACGTCAGCACATGAATGGTATTTTTTAACCTTTGTATTCTGTATATTGAACAAGGACTTGTTGAGTTCGGTGGATTTGAAATGCATAAATTAGTCTGTGTAAACTTAATATATTTTAATTAATAAACATGATGGTTTTATGTGTTAACAGATATGTGTGATGAATGAAGTGTGATTCCCACCAGTGATGTTTAACTATTGTCTTTATTTTAAGCTTGTAGGTAACTGATGGAATCTTTGACTTAGTTACTAACTCAATGGCATAACATATCTAGTAATCTATTTTCTCATCAGCCTTGGGGTTCACATAATGTGTCTTTATTTTTCCCCTGGTTTATCCATTGTACCACTTTGTCCTCTTTGTGAATATGGTGATATTATGATGGATATATTAGTGATTCTATATGGGTACTGTTGAACTTTTAGCTAAAGTACTCCATGAATCTGCTATTTGGAATTCATTTTTCATAGCCAGTATATATTTTTAAGTTTATTTCCTTATTCTGAGAGAGAGAGAGCGAGAGAGCGATCATAAGTATGGGAGGGGCGGTGGGAGGGGGAGAGAGAATCTCAAGCAGGCTCTACTGTCACCACACAACCCAACACAGACTTTGGACCCATGAACTGTGAGATCAAGAACCATCAGCTTAACCTACTGAGCCACCCAGATGCCCCTAGACAGGCGTTTTACAGGGTCTTGACTGATACCAGCCCCTCTCACTAGTACGTTCCCTACACAACACCCTACAGAGTCACAAGATAATGAGACTTCTGATAAAACCTTTTTAATCTGCCCTTGTAAGCCACCAGGTCTCCTTTCTCCCAATGCTTTCCCGTGTGTGTCCCTTGCAGAAGGCGCAGAACTTCAATAAACCTGTTGTAGTTTGAATGGCCCAATCTGAACATACCCAGGCACTCTAAAGCATGCCACCATGGCAGCTATTCCAGGTATGTGCCCCCCCTCATAAGGGGTGTGGAGGTATTGTTTTGTTTCTGTATGAAGTGAACATGCACATGCTAGTCTGGGTGTGTAATAGACACCCCATAAGTAGGAGAAACAAATTCCAGTAGTAGTGATCTTGTAGCCCCAGGTAAGACATAGAAAGTATACAAGGTAAAGAATTAGCATATGCCATCTGCGTGTGGAGAAAGACCCCTGTCCCAGGTTGCACAATTGAGACTGTATGTAGAAAAATCACTTCTTCTTGTGTCATTTCTGAGTTGTCTCCGTATCTCCAGTTCTGTGTTTCTTCCTTTTTGGTTCCAGCTACAGAAGCATCACAAACATTGTTCTGTGCCTGTGTTGTGGTGAGAGTGTCCTCACTAACTGCTTAGTTGAGACGAGAGACATGTAAGGCCAATGGGTATTCAGACGTGTAGCGCTGGGATGTGGGATGGGAATCTAAGTAAAACATGATGATGCCATCATCCTTAGAAAGACCTATGAAAGGAAAATGTGAAGGACTCTTTCCAACGAAAGGAGGTAACTCGAGGTGGCTCCCTTTAGTCACCCCGGGTCATAGGCAGCTCTTGGTGGTGTCATCGGATGAATAAATGTCATGGAGATCAGGAATGGGCAAATGTGGTAGGTTTTTTTTTTTTTTTTTTACAAATAGTTTATTGTCAAATTAGTTTCCACATAACACTCAGTGCTCATCCCCACAAGTGTCCTCCTCCACGCCCATCACCCCCCTTTCCCTCCCCCCGACACCCATCAGTCCTCAGTTTGTTCTCAGCATGCAAGAGTCTCTCATGGTTTGCCTCTCTCCCTTTCCCCCACCATTTCCCCCCTTCTTCTCCCCCTTGTTCCTCCGTCAAGATTAGGAGGAACTTGACGGAGGAAATGTGGTGGGTTTTGAACATTGGGGATGTCCTCCTTTATCTTCATGATTTCACTGAATTCCTTTGTCTTACTGAGGCCCAGAGGCTGTTCGTTGACAAAGATTACTGGTTTGCCCAGGCCAAGACCAGAGGCGGTGGATGGAGAAGGGATTTTAGATGATTGCGGATATTTTGAGCATAGCTGTAAAATGTCACATAGCAGGGTGGCAGCGTAGATTTGGAGATGAAGGAGACTTCTGGACACTGTAATAGGCAGGGTCAGCAGGACGTGTGCTGTGGTTGTCCCCGAGCACTAATATCCCAGGATGGAACTCCAATGACAGTTAGATCTGGTGTAGATAGGTGACCTTTCAGGACAGCTGATGCACTGCTGTGAGGGACCTTCTGCCTTCAGTCAGCCCCGTGATGAAGAGAGTCTTGTGCTCCGGTTCTGTCCATAGCCCAGATTTGTTGGAGCAGAAGTTCAAAAGTGAACTTTTCTGTTTCAAATAGTCCAGCACAAATGTTCACTGACACCTGATTAAAGAAGATTTGGTATGTATGTATATAGATGCACAGATATACCATGGAATGTTAATGGGCCATAAAGACGTATGAAACCTTGACATTTCAGTGAGTGGATGGTGCTAAAGAGCATTTTGCTAAGTGAAATAAGTCAGAGAAAGACAAATTGCATATCATTTCACTCATATGTGAAATTCCAGAAAGGAAACAAATGAACAATGGGAAAGAAAAAAAAAAGGTTGAGGCAAACCAAGAAAAAGATACTTAGCTATAGACAGCAAACTGACAGTTACCAGAGTGGAGATGGGTAGGTAGAGGGGTTAAATATGTAAATAGAAATAATGAGGTCTCTCGTGAGTTGAGACCTGGCTGCTCTACAGAATTGTTGCATCGGTATATTGTCCACATGAATCTAATGTTACACTGTATGTTACCTAATTGGAATTTAAAGAAAAATCTTCAGAAAAATGTTTTCTTCTTTACACATTTCAGAAACTTTTCCTCTTAGGTTAACTGACTTGCAGTAATTGCACAGAATATAACTTGGTAGAGAAATGGAAACATTTATCTTTTCTCCATACCTGGTTCTTCCAGATTTCAGAAACTCTCAGTGACTGGTCTTCTATGTTTCTAAATATATGTATATGCATACTCTCAATAAGCTTTTCTCCTTATGACAAGATGCAGTTGGAAACACTGTTAGGTAACCAAGGCTTTGACTAGAGTTTCATAGCTGAGAAAGTGCTGAATAGGTTCAGGATGAGGAGACAGTTCTAAGGATCTCTGATTGACTTCAAAGGCCCAGTAATGCCCCCTTCAAAGCATGAGCAGGATACCTTGCTCACAGGGTCCCTGGCAACCTTACCAAACGAATCAAGAACTTTATTTCTTAATAGGTTAAAGAACCTTGGGATATTTTGGAGACCTTAAGAATACAGGGATTCACTCAAATCTGTAGGTTTTCCGTGCAAAGTCTGAGGACAGATATTTGGCTAGGTTTCTGCCATTAAGACACTATTAAAAGTTCAATCTAGGGGGGGGGGCGCCTGGGTGGCTTAGTCGGTTAAGCGTCCGACTTTCGCTTAGGTCATGATCTCGCGGTCTGTGGGTTCGAGCCCCGCGTTGGGCTCTGTGCTGACTGCCAGCTCAGAGCCTGGAGCCTGTTTCAGTCTGTGACTCCCTCTCTCTCTGACCCTCCCCTGCTCATGCTATCTCTCTCTCTCTCTCTCCTAGAAATAAATAAAAATATTTAAAAAAAAGTTCAATCTAGGGGTGACTGGATGGCTCAGTCGGTTAAGTGCCAGACTTTCGCTCAGGTCATGATCTTACACTCTGTGAGCCCGAGCTCCACATCGAAAGTTGTGCTGACAGCTCAGAGACTGGAGCCTGCTTGGGATTCTGTGTCTCCCTCTTTCTCGGCCCCTCTCTTGTTCGTGCTGTATCTCTCTCTGTCTCTCAAGAATAGGCATTACAAAATTTAAAAGGAAAAGAAGAAAGCCAACTGATCTACAACTACTAAGTGGATTCAAAATGTGATAAACTCCCAACAAGCAAATGTCCTGTGGTAGATGAATTCATGGGTAATTCATAGACATGTTTAATGACAGAGTATTGGAAATCTCCCTAATCATTTCCAGGGAGTGTAGAGAAGGGAGATTATAAAAACATTCTGTCATACCAGCATTAACAAGTTATCAAAGCCAAAGGAAGATGCTACAAGTATGGAAGACTATCAATTACTATATGTCAGGAATATTCATGAAAGATCACAATGAAACTATGCGAATAGGCGAGCCTGGGTGCCTAAGTCCGTGAAGCTCCCTACTCTTTTTTTTATACAAATAGATTACTGTTAAGTTGTTTTCCATATAACACCCAGTGCTCATCCCCTCTAGTGCCCTCCTCCATGCCCATCTTCCCCTGACCCCCCCACACCCATGAAACTCAGTTTGTTCTCAGCATTCAAGAGTCTCTCATGGTTTGCCTCTCTCCCTTTCCCCCACCATTTCCCCCTTCTTCTCCCCCTTGTTCCTCAGTTAAGTTCTCCTAATCCTCCTATATGTGCAAACATATGATATTTGTCCTTCTCTGCCTGACTTATTTCACTCTGCATAACATCCTCAAGGTCCATCCATGTTGCTACACATGGCCAGATTTCATTCTTTCTCATTGCCATGTAGAATTCCATGGTATAGATAAACCACATCTTCTAGATCCATTCGTCCGTTGATGGACACTTAGGCTCTTCCCATGGTTTAGCTATTGTGGAGAGTGCTGCTATGAACATTGGGGTACATGTGCTCCTATGCATCAACATTTCTGTATCCCTTGGGTAAATTCATAGCAGTGCTATTGCTGGGTCATAGGGAAGTTCTATTGTTAATTTTCCGAGGAACCTCCACACTGTTTTCCAGAGGGGCTGTACCAGTTTACATTCCCACCAACAGTGTAGGAGGGTCGTCGTTTCTGCACATCCCCGCCAGCATCTAGAGTTCTCTGATTTGCTCATTTTAGCCACTCTGACTGGAGTGAGGTGGTATCTCAGTGTCGTTTTGATTTGTATTTCCCTGATGAGGAGGGATGCTGAGCATCGTTTCATGTGTCTGTTGGCCATCTGGATGTCCTCTTTGGAGAAATGTCTGTTCACATCTTTTGCCCATTTCTTCACTGGGTTGTTTGTTTTTCAGCTGTGGAGTTTGGTGAGTTCCTTATAGATTATGGATATTAACCCTTTATCTGATATGTCATTTGCAACTATCTTTTCCCATTCCGTTGGTTGCCTGTTAGTTTTGTGGGTTGTTTCCTTTGCTGTGCAGAAGCTTTTAATCTTGATGAGGTCCCAATTGTTTATTTTTGCTCTTGATTCCCTTGCTTTTGGGGATGTGTCAAGTAAGAAGTTGCTGCGGTGGAGGTCAAGGAGGTTGTTTCCTGCTTTCTCCTCTAGGGTTTTGATGGTTTCCTGTCTCACATTCAGGTCCTTTATCCATTTTGAGTTTATTTTTGTGTATGGTGTGAGAAAATGATCTAGTTTCCTTCTTCTGCATGTTGCTGTCCAGTTCTCCCAGCACCATCTGTTAAAAAGGCTTTTTTCCATTGGACATTCTTTCCTGCTTTGCCAAAGATTAGTTGGCTGTATACTTTTGGGTCCACTTCTGAGTTCTCAATTCTGTTCCATTGGTCTATGTGTCTGTTTTTGTGCCAATACCATCCTGTCTTGACGATGACAGCTTTGTAGTAGAGGCTAAAGTCTGCGATGGTGATACCTCCCGTTTTGGTTTTATTTTTCAATATTACTTTGGCTATTCGGGGTCTTTTGTGGTTCCATACAAATTTGAGGATAGTTTGTTCTAGTTCTGAGAAGTATGCTGGTGCAATTTTGATTGGAATTGCATTGAATGTGTAGATAGCGTTGGGTAGTAATGACATCTTAACTATATTTATTCTTCCTATCCATGAGCATGGGATGTTTTTCCAAGTCTTTGTGTCTTCTTCAATTTCCTTCATAAGTTTTCTATAATTTTCATCATACAGATCTTTTGTATCCTTGGTTAGGTTTATTCCAAGGTATTTTATGTTTTTTTGTGCAGTTGTGAATGGGATCAGCTTCTTGATTTCTTTCTGTTGCTACATTGTTGGTGTATAAAAATGCAACCGATTTCTCTATGTTGATTTTGTACCCTGCAACTTGGCTGAATTCTTGGATCAGTTCTAGTAGGCTTCTGGTGGAGTCTGTCGGGTTTTCTATGTAGATTATCATGTCGTCTGCAAAAAGTGAAAGTTTGACTTCCTCTTTGCCAATTCTGATGCCTTTGATTTCCTTTTGGTGTCTGATGGCTGATGCTAGGACTTCCAGCACTATGTTAAACAACAGTGGTGAGAGTGGACATCCCTGTCATGTTCCTGATCTCAGGGGGAAAGCTCTCAGTTTTTCCCTGTTGAGGATGATGTTAGCTGAAGGGTTCTCATAGATGCCTTTTATAATGTAAAACTTCTCAATGTTAAAGGAGCTAAGTTTTTCTACATTCGCCTTTAAGATCTTTTATTGCCACTTTGGTTAAAAAAAAAAGGTTTTAAGACTTTGTAATCTTAACTTTAATGATCTGTAATCCTATTTAGGATACACTTTATAACTTCCTAAAGTTTTAACAAACTTTCCAGGATTTAAATAATAAAAAACGGTCTTTTGGCCAATTAGACCCTTTTATTTTAGATGCTAAGTTACTTAGAAAAACGTTATGTATAACAGTAAACCTTAGGCTATATTGCATGAGTAAATGGTATAACTGCCCAAAAATATATGCAAATCCTAAAGTTTTAATGTTTTAGTATAGAGTTATCCTGTAATATTCTGATTACTTAAAATGTTATATGTCACAAAAATAACTGAATTTCTTTGTATCATACTGAACTCTCATCAAATCTTTAACAGGGTTCATCTGAGATTTTATCATTTAAATAGATTGCTTGCCTTCATGCAAGAACGTCTGGGGGCAATACAACCCTGAATACATAGGTTGCAGTATCACCACCCTAATGATTGGGACCCTGACCGATTACCCATGATTGGGCCTTCAAATACACAAAAGAAGGGGGGAATGAAGAACTAAAAATTAAGTCCTCCATTAAGAAAAACCTCGGGCTGCATGTGGCCCCAGTCCCAGTCCCAAGAAAAGCCTCAGACTTTTCAAGGCTAAAGCCATCCTCAGACCACCCTCAGTTCAGCTAATCAAAAAGAAAAAAAAGAAACATTCCTGTGGTCTGAGTCAAGGCTGGGAACTGCAGATACAAACTAGCCAATTTCTCACCGCTTGTCTGAACCCCACGAGGGCCCTTTGAACTCACCTCATAATTGGTCATTTTCAAAGGATTCTCAAGAGTCGTGATTGGGTCCCACCAAAAGTAATGAACACCTCACAGATACTGAATGGTCAAAGCTGTAATTGTAATTGGTGCTTATGTGCTGATGCTACATGTACTGTAACACCCCCATCCCTTACTCCTTAAAAACCCTGTTCGCTATTGTTCTTTGCTTCATCTTGCTGCCACGACACCGGTAGGCAGACGAGCCCCTGCTCAAGCTTGTAATAAAGACTCTTTTGTATTTGCATCTGTGTCGGCTCCTTGGAGGTCTCCGGGAACTCGCGAATCGGGCACAACAACTCAGGACTGTCCCTATTGCTGGAGGGGAAGTTTCCTTTCTCCTCTTGGATGCTTTGCCTTCTGGGGCTTCTGCCTGAGCTAGAAGATGAGCTGGAAAGAAGAATGGAATCAGTTATAAAGTACAGATGAAGGCCAAATTAGAGACTGTTGAAGGCACTGCTGGGTCCTCGTTCCATTTCACAAAGCCTATGTATGTTTACTTTTTAAACCTGACTGACCACTAGATTTCAGAAATGAAAACAAGGTGTTGAATGGGTTGGTTCCTGAAACTACCATGGAGCAAGAATGTCCTATCCCCTTTTTGGGGTGTGAGAATTCCTGTCTCTTTAAGGTTGTTCTGGCTGAACTAAGAAATAGACATGAGACTAGGTGGCTCAGTTGGTTAAGCATCTCTTGATTTTGTTTCAGGTCAGGATCTCTGGGTTTGTGAGATCAAGCCCCATGTCAGGCTCTGCTCTGAAAGCACAGAGCCTGCTTGGGATTCTCTGTCTTCCTCTCTCTCTGCCTCTCCCTGGTGTTCTCTCTCTCTCTCTCTCTCTCTCTCTCCCCCTCCCTCCCTGTCTCTCTCAAATAAATTACCATTTTTAAACATGGAAAGAGTCTAAGTGTCCATCAACGGACGAATGGATCAAAAAGATGTGGTTTATCTATATGATGGAATACTCCATGTCAATGAAAAACAATGAAATCTGGCCATGTGTAGCCACATGGATGGACCTTGAGGGTGTTATGCTGAGCGAAATAAGTCAGGCAGAGAAGGACAAATATCATATGTTTGCACATATAGTAGGATTAGGAGGAAGTTTACTGAGGACCATGGGGGAGAAGAAGGGGGGAAATGGTGGGGGAAAGGGAGAGAGGCAAACCATGAGAGATTCTTGAATGCTGAGAACAAACTGAGGACTGATGGATGTGGGGGGGTGGGAGGGGGGAGATGGGCATGGAGGAGGGCACTTGCAGGGATGAGCACTGGGTGTTATATGGATACCAACTTGACAATAAACTATTTGTAAAAAAAAATTTTACATTTTTAAGAAAACAGACTGGCGAAGACAATCCTTGTAACATATTCTTTTCAAAAGAGTCAACTGACATCAAAGCTCAACATAGACCAAGTGAACTTCAGCACACATGTCCATTTCAGTTCCTCAGACTAGAAATGTCTATTCATAATTTACCCCCCGCCCAAGGCTGCCATGGTCCCAAATCCTCACCTTTGCAACATCTGTGGCCCAAGATGGCTTGAATGTGACCCATGATCTAGGTTCTGAGCCTTATAATCCTCTACGACGTGCTTGGTGCTCTGTTGGGTTTCTTTATTTATAGGGTAATGATGAATTCTAGGCAGAGACTTTGATGGATCTATTTGAAACTTGATGAGTGGCACACTGGGTTGTGCCAATATCACTTTAAAAGTTTCCTCACAAGGAGATTGGTAGCTCATCCAATAGAACTAAATAATCAGTACCACTGACCTCAGCTAGCGTGCCATCAGAGCACAGAAAACACGTTGCAGTGTCATTTTTTCCCTCTTATTCCTGAACGTGGTTACTACTGTCAAACTGTAGATGTTTTCCCCTTTTGGGGAAAAAGAAATTCTGGCATGAGCTTTCTCAAAGAAGCCTCAGTCAAGTAAATGAATTTGGGGCAGATGAACTAAGGAGACATGGGTGTGTAGTGCTCAAAACGCCTAGACAGAAAGGGACCCATTGTTACTAATGGGAGACCCATATTCTTTAAACTGTTTCAGATCTCTGAGGCAGGGGCTGCGTGGTAGCATTGGGTTCAGCACTAAGAGTGTAGCTCAGGTGAGCTACAGTTTTATTCCCAGTGCGGGGAGTAGTTTCTCCAAGCCAAGTGAGTGGGAGAATTGGGAAGAACCCTGTAACTCCTTAGAGCCCAGTCACTGAGAACGAGGAAGAGATAGAAAAGGCTGGCTGAAGAGCTGAAAGTGCATTCAGCTCTTAAATTTGTAACTCTCTTTTTTCTAATGTCCAGAAGCTCTGATCAGTGGAGAAGGAATGGGTTTAAATCTAGATAAGAACCATAGCCTTCCTTACTTCCCCAAATGGTTACCAGTGGGTTCCTGTGTGAAGTCTCAAAACCAACCCTTGCTGTGTGGCCCCTCCTCAGATTCTTTCAATTAGTGTCGATGGAAACAGTGTCGATTTAGTTACGTGCTCCAGGTGATTCTACCTACGTGAGGCCAGGGTTAAGCAGGAAGGCTTCCCATTAAATTATGAGAGTTGAGTGCAGCCTTTTGCTCAACGAGAGGTAACAGGGTCTCCTCTATGTGAGTGTGGGAGGATTAGGTCCGCACAGCACACTGTTCCTTCCTATGGTGTAGAAGAAGTCTTGAAATTCTGTGGGAGTGGAAACCCCTGACTCTACAGAAGGAAAACGCAGACATTGGTCTCCAGGTAGGTAGTCTTAGTTTCTGATAAGCTCCTGACACAAAAAAACTAGGAAGTTGGGCCCTTCTTTATTTGAAAGTCCTACTTGCCAGTGAGCACGTTTCTCGTAAGAAGTTCTCTTGGTGTCTTTAAGGGCATTTTCTTCTTTTTTATTTTTTTAAATAGTTTATTGTCAAGTTGGGTTCCATATAACAGCCAGTGCTCATCCCCACAAGTTAAGGGCGTTTTCTTCTGATGCAGCTGTGATTTCTCAACAAATGCCGTCTGAGAAAGAAATCTACAGGACAAGTGGAAAGAAGAAGAAATGGTCAGCTCTCAGGTAAGCCTGGTGTCCCAGGTCGGAGGCCATGTCATCTTTCTCCCTAAAATTCCACGCATTTAGAAATTGCATGGAATTTGTAAATTGATTTCTGTATTTTTGATGTTTCTGTCTCATGTTTTCACCTAAGTTTTAAAACCTTCTCAGGAATGATACTCAAGGTTAAGTCTTTAGAAGTCTTCTCCCCTATAACCTGGAGTCTTCTCCACATTCTCCAACCCGGCTTTTAGTAGGGCATCAACACCTGTCACTTTGAAAGAAAGTCCTGCAAGTATTCCAAACATCCCCTTTAGGACAGATCCAAAGGGGAAGTCGTTGAGTCCAAGAATCCTTTTTTCTGATGGCGTCTGGTCCCGGGATTTCAGTCAAGGACATTAGATTTCCCTTTAGTTCCCTGCTTAGTAGCTCTCTGTAGACCAGGAGTAAGAAAAGGAAAAATCAAGGGCTCCAGTATCTTAGGATTCCTCTTTAGCATATGAGAGTCCTTCTGAAGGCCTCCCTTTTGCCTTTAGCTCCTCCAGCTGCCTGGTATATACCCAGTCACTCTTCACAACCCCATTGTGACACTTGGTGCCGACACGTCCTCGCCTCATGCTACAATAAAACCACCTGTTGGTACCAAACCATAAATGCAAAAATACACTGGATGGATCCGAGGCCCAGAATAACTTGGAACATTAAAAAAGCAGGGTGGGGGAGGGTAGTCTTGGCTTGTAAAATGTGAAAAAGATACACCGTTTAAAATATACTAGACTTGGGGCGCCTGGGTGGCTTAGTCGGTTAAGCGTCCGACTTT
The DNA here is from genome assembly GCA_017311185.1 of Proteles cristata cristata. Lineage (NCBI taxonomy): Eukaryota > Metazoa > Chordata > Mammalia > Carnivora > Hyaenidae > Proteles > Proteles cristata. Next base: position 658,289 of record JAESUZ010004325.1, read on the forward strand.
CGCTTAGGTCATGATCTCGCGGTTCGTGGGTTCGAGCCCCGCGTCGGGCTCTGTGCTGACTGCCAGCTCGGAGCCTGGAGCCTGTTTCAGTCTGTGATTCCCTCTCTCTCTGACCCTCCCCTGCTCACGCTGTCTCTCTCTCCTAGAAATAAATTTAAAAAAATAAAATAAAATAAAATATACTAGACATCACAGGACAGGAAAGCAGGTTTCTACATATGGCATTTCTTCCATTCAGATGGGGGCTCCCAAATACTGGTTGATGATCCTGTGGAAGCCAAGAGCATGAGTGGTGAACAGAATTCACCTGTGGCAGAATAGGACGCTAGACTTATGAATACACCTCAAGGGAGTGGTGGGTATGACAGCAGAGGAGAGGGTGCCTGCCATGAGGCAGTGAGTTGGGGCTGATTTTGCAGGGGGAAGATGAGGATGTATGGTGACTCATAGAATTGCCCTTATTTGGTGATTCTGTCTGGTTGTAAGTAGCCCATTTGTTAGTTAGGGCCTATAGATATTTTGAGGTGGGTCACCCGCTGGCCTGCCTCTCTTCAGCCAGACAGGCCCTGTGGGCCCCTCTACAATCCATTGCTTAAGTCTGTTTGCCTCAAAGCAGCCTCTACTGAAATTATATGTGATTGAACTTTGTATAAATCCACTGTATTTTCACAGTTATATTGATAATCTCATTTAACAGTGATCATGTGTCCTTTGGTGTGTCTTAGGCATTGATAGCAATTGGTTTTATTATCGTTCATGTGCACGTCTTTAATTGGCTTGGTGCTCTCTGCCAGATGTTTCCCCTATAATGTCCATTTCTGCCCCCTATAATTCTTAAAGATCTTAGATTTATTGAGCAATGTGCAGAAACCATCACATTTCAACTGGAAATCTCTTTCTTCAGAGTTTCTCTTTGCTTGTAGTCTCTGATGAGGAGAACAACAGCAAAAGGAATGTAGCTTCAATTACATTTTCTTACACTTTGCAACCCATTGATAAAGGAATGTCATACTCTGCCTGTTTAAAGAATTCACTTTAAAAAATAAGGCTCTAGGGGCGCCTGGGTGGCTTAGTCGGTTAAGCGTCCGACTTTTGCTTAGGTCATGATCTCACGGTTCGTGGGTTCGAGCCCCGCGTCGGGCTCTGTGCTGACTGCCAGCTCGGAGCCTGGAGCCTGTTTCAGTCTGTGACTCCCTCTCTCTCTGACCCTCCCCTGCTCACGCTGTCTCTCTCTGTCCTAAAAATAAATAAAACATTTAAAAAAATTTTTAAAAAAAGGCTCTAAAGCAGCTATGAGTTCCTTGAGAAAGGGCATGTTTGCACATCTCACGTGTCTATCATTGGGCTGCAAGGTGTAAGGAAATTTCATTGAAGCTACATATCTCTTGACTTTGTGTCCCTTATCATTTCCCCTCCATCTTGAACAACTTTGATCCTTACATCTTTAAGGTCATTAAAGATGGAAGGTCTCATCATCTGTAGCTTCTTCCTGCTGAATAAGGGCATGGAGATGTTCATACCTCTGAGTGAAGGTTGGTCGGTTGAGAATTTAGTAGGACTTAGGAAAGGCTAAGGCAGCTGTTTGTAGAGTTGATAACATATGGGGGTTTCCTTGAGTAGAAAGAATCATCTGTTCTTTTGAAGTTATGCCACTGAAAATGTCTCATCACTAGTGGAGAGAAAAAGGAGAAAACAGCAAAACATGATAGAATAAAAAAAGCAGGGGAGAAGCCCAAAGAAGTTTTTATTTTACTCCATACTCTGGTCACGGAAATACCCTTTTATTTACTACTTTATATTTTCAGAAAATGAAAACAAAAATCACATAATTGACCTATTTGTGTGTCTTAAAATCCTCAAAGAAAATATTCCTAGATAGAAAGTAGAGTAGCTGGGGTTGTCCCGCAAAGGAACCTTGATTTGCAGCCAATAAGCAGATCAGAGAGATTAACTCCCAAAGGAGAGATACAGAGCAAGGGGGTGTGGTGATGATTTCCTTTTATTTAAGATTGAGTGGATAATTGGGAAGTAGAGCCTTGTCATCTTCTGTACAACTGGGTATAAGGTGGCACACGTGCCTTAAGAGAACATTTCTATGCATACTTTGTATGTGATGTCAGTGAGGTTTGTGCTCCTCCTTGGGTGGAGATTTTTATATCACAGGGTAACTGTCCTCACTCCATGAGTTAACTCCATCATCCATCTGCATACGTATAGTCAGGGGTTAAGCTCCAAGTGGGCCTGCTCAACCTGTTCCTTAGGGAAGACTTTACATTTTGTTGAATGTTTTCTGTTTTCATCACAGGAGACTGTGTCCATGGGGTGTTTTGCTAGAAGTAAAAGATAAGAGAGAAAAAAGAGGTTAAGTAAAATGAGGGACTAAGGTGAGTGAGTACAAGCAAGTAAGCAGTGAAGGTCATTTCTTGGAGTCTACCTGGTGACATTAACTCTCTCTTTCATCTTCGGTACCGTTATGAACACTGCCATGGCCACTGGATAACTCTGGTATTTGTTGCAGGGACTGCTGATGTTCAGGGATGTGGCCATAGAATTCACTCAGGAGAAGTGGGGATGCCTGAGTCACAGCCAGCCGGAACTGTACAGGGATGTGATACTAGAGACTTAGGGGCACCTCCACTTCTTGGGTGAGGATCTCCTCTTCCAGATTTCCGAAACCACACTCAGGGTTTTGTTCCTTCCTTTGAAGACTCTTTCTTGGAAGCTTGCTCTTTGCATGACTGGCATTCAGATCCCTGCAGTAATGGAAGCAAGTAGGGGTTTATAGATGTAGAGCAATACCTCATGGGGCTTCCTTTTCAGTTTTAGCCTCCCTTTTTTAAGGTACCACCATCATTTCTGTAGATTCAAGGCAATTCTAAACATTGAGTGGCATAAGATGGTACTGGCCACATCTTAGACTCCAATTTTTACTGCTAATTGTATTGTACTCAGAAGTGGGTCATGATGTGAATATTTGAACATCCTCCTGCATGTGCTAAAGAGGCATTTTTTAGACTTTTACTGAAAAAAAAATATTGTAACAGAAATTACAGTGACTTGTGCTAACTCATTACATCAGGACAGATTTCTACAATTGTGTACTTTTTAAATTTCTTAATGTGTTTTTACTTTAGAGAGAAAGAGAGCACAAATGGGGGAGAGGCAGAGACAGAGACACAGAATCTGAAGCAGACTCTAGGTTCTGACCGTGAGCACAGAGCCCGACATGATGGTAGAACTCACAGGCCTCAAGATCATGACCTGAGCTGAAGTTGGTTACCTAACCGAGTCACCCAGACGCCCCAATTGTGTAAAATTTTATATTTAACAGAGAACTTTATATTTTCATGTGGTTTCAGTTACTGTTTAGAGTCCTATTATTTCAACCAAAAGGACTTTCTTTAACATTTCTTGTAGAACAGGTCTACTTGTAAACTTTGAGGACTTTTTATTTGGGAAAGTCCCCATCTCTACATTCGTGGAAAACAGTTTTGTCAGGTAGGGTATTCTTAGTGGATATGTTTTTATTTTTTATTTGTTTTAACTTATTCTGAGAGAGACAGCGTGAGCAGGGGAGGGTCAGAGAGAGAGGGAGACACAGAATCTGAAGCAGGCTCCAGGCTCTGAGCTGTCAGCACAGAGCCCGACGTGGGGCTCGAACCCACAGATGGTGAGATCATGACCTGAGCCAGAGTCAGACTCTTAACCAACTGAGCCACCCAGGCTCCCCTTAGTGGATTTGTTTTGAACTTTGAATACTTGAATGCATTGGCCTGTGCACTTCTTCCTATAAGGTCTACTGAGAGCCCAGTACTAATCTTATAGGACCTCTCTTGTAAGAGATGAGTTGTTTTTGCCATGAGGTTTCAAATATCCCTTCTCACCTGTGAGTTTTGATGGGTTAATATGAGGTGTCACTGTGTTCACGTCTTGATATTTAACCTCCTGTTAATTTACTGTGCTTGTTGCATTTGTCTCTTCTTTCCACTTACAAGACTTCAGCTCTTCATGTAAATGCTCTGCCCCCTTTCCCTCCCCTTTCCTAAGGGGTTCCCATAATGTACATATTGGATCATCTGTTGGTATCCCATGAGTCTCTAGACTCTGTCCTCTTATTCTTAGTAGATAATTTAACACGAGTACTTCAGGGTGTCTGATTCTTTCTTCTGCTTAATCAAGTCTGTTGTTGACCCCTTTTGTGTATTTTTAAATTCAGTAATTATACTCTTCATCTCCCAATGTCTTGTTCATTGTTGGTTATACTTTGTTTCCTTGGGTTTATATTTTGGTTATGAAAAGTTTTCCTGCTATCATTTAGTTACTTATCTATTTTTCTTTTTCCTCTATGAGCATCTTTATGAAGGTTCTTTTGAATTATTTGTCAGGCAATTAATAGTGCTTTATTAATTTAGGGCCAGTTTTGTAGATATACTTTGTTCCTCCAATTGGAGCATGATTTTCTACTTCTTTGTATCCCTTTATATCTTTGGTTGACACTTGGGATTTAAAAAACAAGTAAACAAAAAACCCACGAAAATACAAAATAAAACAAAACAGCCTTTAAGCCATGGATTATGGACTTTCTTCGTACAGAAGAACACAGATTATAGTAATTCTGGGGACAGTGACACGTGTTCTGGGCATTTGTCATGTCTGAATTTCTGCAATTGCCAAGTTTAAAAAGTGTAGTTACTTTTTAGAGTCTGTGATACTTTCTTCTGTCTTCAGGCTCACCTTTTGACTTAGCAGCCACAGTGAATCAAGAGGGAGCTCTTATTCCTTCTATTCCTTTCATGCATGACAGAAACAGTACCCTCAGGACAGCAAAGAAATCAGATCGTTGAACATACAGGTCACTCCTTTATTTCTCTTCTAAATAGAGGGAAGACTTTTCTCACAGTGTTGCCATGGAGTGTCGGGGAAGGTGGGCAGCTTTTGTGGACAATGTTCTACATGTTCTTTGTCTTTTCAATGTGGATCTTCTTCTTTTATACTTGCCTGGGTGTACTGTGTTCTAACTGGCTTCTGGAGCACTCAAGAAGGTCCTTTGGTCTACATTTTGTCTCCACGGCAGAGAAAAGTCCTGGTACTTCCTATTTCTCCATTCTGTTCATGTTCTATCATGGGTATTAATTTTGCATATTAGCATTTTTACATATAGCATGGCAGTGTAGTGACTGCAATGACTTCTTTTGTTTATTTTAGTTGTATCTTTCCATAACACCCCAGGCTTGTTGACAGACAAGCAAAGTAGAGTCATTGGGCACAGTGATATGAGGAGAAGTGGAAGCTGTGGCCCAGAGTATTCATACTTAAGAAATTACAAGGAAGGTAAAATGGGGGTAATGAAATGCAGAAAGTATCTTATACTGGGTATAACCAAATAGGGATGATTACCCATCATGAAGTCCTACTGCTAGAAGAGATCAAGGATAGAAAATATTTGGGGGAGAACCCTGCCTTAGGTCAGTTATATTTGCAGAACAATGTCTTTGAAGCAAAAGCCAAAAATCCATTTTTAAACATACACATTCTCTGGAAGAACATTTGGAAATTCTGGAAAATCACCTAATCCATATCAGAAGTAATCACTGAAAGCATTTCAAATATAAAATTGGATTAATTGTTCACTGAAACATTTCTGAAAGTTAGAGCTTTGAAAAGGAAGATAAAAATCAAAATGCAATTGACTTGAGAAGTCCTGTGTATAGGATTCATTATTCTTCCACCAACACATAATCCCCCTGTTCCAAAGTCCCTAATTTTGATAAACACCAGAGGGTTTTATCCAAACATCACTGTTCAATAGTTATTATATAATAACTTTGGAGCAAGCATTTATGTTCTGTGTTGTTAGGAGGCCCTCTAGTGAGGACTGTATCTTCTATAATTAATGAGGTGTTTATAGTGGAGAAAGAACTTTAAAAAGGCAATGAGTGTGGGAAAAGCATGAATCAGGGGTCAAATCCTAATACACATCAGAGAACTCCATCTCTAGAGAACGAGTATAAAAGTAAAAACTGTGGAAAAGTCTTCTATGAAATCTCAAATCTTTTAATATATTTTTAAAAATTTATTTCTAGGAGAGAGAGACAGCGTGAGCAGGTGAGGGTCAGAGAGAGAGGGAGACACAGACTCTGAAACAGGCTCTAGGCTCTGAACTGGCAGTCAGCACAGAGCCTGACACGGGGATCGAACCCACGAACTGAGAGATCATGACCTAAGCGAAAGTCGGACGCTTAACCGACTAAGCCACCCAGGCGCCCCTGAAATCTCAAATCTTATTGTATATCATATCCTTACTGGAGAGAAGACTATCAACTCTGGGACAGCTTTTAACTAGTCTTCAAAACTCCCTCAACAACAGAGATTTCATAATGTGAAGAAATCTAACAAATTTAAACAATGAGACAAAGTCTTTAACTACCACTCAAAACTTATCAACCTAAGGAGATACATACTGGAGAGAAAGCTGACTGATGTATGTATGTATGTATGTGTGTGTATACACATACACACAAGTAACTAAATGACAAAGTTGTTAATCACAACTAAAAACTTTCTGAACATCAGGGAAAGCCTACTGAATGAAATCTTACAAATGTAAAGGATGTGGTGAAGATTTGGCTTGTAAGCAAAGCTATTCAATATGAGATAACACATCTTGGGGAGATAACTTACACATGTTAAGAATATTGGCAAAGTCTTTACCTGGAACCAAACCCTTACTTAACATCAGAGAAAACATACTGGGTAGAAACCTTAGGAATCTAATGAATGAGGAAAGACTTTTGGTTTTAATACTCCCTTCAGTAAAAACCAGAGTCTCTATAAAGGATAAAAACTTGGAAGATGTAAACAGTTGGCAAACTATATAATAAAAAGGCAAATCTAAATAAGAGAATTCACAGCAGGAAGCAGTAGGTCAATACCACTTTTCAGACATGATTCTAAATCAGAGTGTTTATTTAGAGGAAAGTCCAAAGTTAAACTACCAAGATCACTTACATCAGTGTAGGAAAAGGGGCACTAACCTCTCCACCATTGAGGATCTGTGTGTATCTTTTGAGTCCCCAGAACTTAAAACCATACCTACTTTTCCATGGAAATAGCCTATTGTTGACCCGAAGCCTTACCTAGAACATTACCATTTAATCATCCCATTCTTTATATATTGTCTGTATTATAAATGGTATTATAATTAAGCTTGAGAAAAGAAAATATTAAGGAAACTATAATGAAAACACATTTACAGTAGTGCATTGGATTTATATTTTTAAAAATCTGTGTATAAATGGACGCACACTGTTTAGACCCATGTTATTGTTGGTCAACTATTTTTAAGATGCCTGAAAGGATCAAGGCGTATGGATGTCTGGAGAAGGATTATTATTATCCTGTCCCTCTTTTTTTTTGAAACCATATCTGAGGGTTTTTTTGCATGCCACATTATTAATTTTAGTCATAAATCATTTCATGCTATAGCTTTATTGCTTGTGTGTATACAAAATGATTTGATAGTTGCTGTCTCATAGACATGAGGGGCTTTTGTGTGATGGGAAATTCATGCTTACCCACCTGTGATGTGTAACACAAATAAGTTGCCAGTTGAGCTGCTTCTGAGAAGTACTGAAGTGAGAAATACTTATGTCACCATCTTTATGTTGTCAGTCCTCCATGATGAATGTTTTTATGTCTCATTAGCTAAAAAAAAAAAAAAAAAAAAAAAAAAGATTTCCCTATATACATGTAACACACAGTGTGTGTATAAATATGCATACACACAGATTGCTTGTTATCCATTAAGTAAAATATTGAAGTATTCTAACTTGATATTGGACATAACACTATTAATAAAGCTACAAAATCCTTTTTTGTTATAGATTATTTTATATGATATATTGCCTTGCTAGTTGTTTGATTGGTTATAACTACCTGGTTTTTGTTCGTCTTTTTTGTTTGTTTTTCCAATTTTATCATCCTCTTTTAGGTATAGTTTAAGGAAAATTCCAATGTACTATCTTCAAGCAAAGTTTAGTGTTACCAGGAATATATTGTTTATTTAGGTTTAATATTCTAATGAAGATATTGGGGTTTGGATTTACCATGTAAATTTTTTATTTTTTTTTTTATTATTTGTTACTTGTGTTTTGTATTTGTATTCAGAAAATCTACATTTCATTCTATGTCTGTGAACATTGTGTATTGCTTTAGATAAAAACTAAAGCATGCTTTTTTGAGGCATGCTTTTAAAATCTAGTCACAGTGTAAAATTACTTTCTACATTTAATATCAATTTGTCAGTATATATACATTGATACTTACCTATTTACTTCTTTTTTTTTTTTATGAGGAGTTTTTAAGTAAAGTCACATGTACAGTTCATAAGTGAATATCTCAAGGGAATCTCCATAAGCTACTGAGATCAAGAAACATAAATGTTTGTCCTCTATACTTCCTTTTCATGATTAGTGAGTTTTTAAAATCATTTTTAGGGGCACCTGGGTGGCTCAGTTGGTTAAGCATCTGACTTCAGCTCAGGTCATGATCTCACAGTTCGTGGGTTTGAGCCCCATGTTGGGCTCTGTGCTGACAGCTAGCTCAGAGCCTGGAGCCTGTCTTCATATTCTGTGTCTCCCTCTCTCTCTGACCCTCCCCTGCTCATGCTGTCTCTACTACTTTCTCAAAAAATAAATAAAACATTAAAATTTTTTTAATAAAAATTAAAAATAAAAAAATCATTTTTAGAAATCTTATATTGTGACCACAGATACACAATCCTTTTTCTATTTCTAAAAATACCATTATCTTTACAATTTCAATCAGAAATGTATTAAAAATCACTGTGTTGTATGATTTGTGTACTGACTGAGATTTTCTATTTTATTCCCCCCACATGGCTAACAAATTGCAATGTATTCCGAAAATGTTGTATTGTGCTTTCTTTTCATTTGCTTGTGTAAGTCATTTCTTCACATGGATTAACATCAGCGTGATCAGAGTTTTGTTATTTCTGTCTTTTTCTACCTCTAGTGATGGTTAGAAATCTCACAAAGTGGCACGCTCAATGTCAATTTTGATGTCAAAAGCCTTAAATGCACCTCTTTTCTCAGATGAATGCTTATTCCTCTATATCCATAGCAGAATGGTCTGCAAGGTCTTGGCAAAAGCAGTAAGTTCATGTCCTAGACTCTAACCTATGCAGAACTTTGGCAAACCAATAGCTCTTTTACCATTATCTCTCTCTTTACTGAATGTAGGTTGATTTCTAGACTTGTTTTGCCAAAGAAATGAGTGTAGTCAACCTGTTGGTCATTTTCTCTAAAGGAGTCCCAACTACAATGATACCTTTTGGGTGAAAAGATTTCTGCCATGATTTTGGATGCATGATTTTTTATATGTTTCTAGTGGCCAGGGATGTAGCCATTGTGGTACAATGTGCATCTTGGGTGACTCCCAGACCATTTAGATTAGCCCCATCAACCCTGGTTGGAAGGAGCTTAAACTAAAATCTTCCAGATACATTGAGTTTTTAATTTTCCTCTGTACATCACTACAAAATGAGCAGCAAAACATCATGAAAGAAAATGTATTCTGGGTACTGTTCTGGATATCCAAAGAAAATCAAACATTTGCTATATACAGCTTTGTTACTATTTCTTGAGATCGTGTTGGGACCTTATGAACTGGACCAGCATTTCCTTGATTTTCATCCGGTAAGGAATAAGCATTAAGTCCAGTGCTTTCAAAGGATCAGTGTTTCTTCCATATCTTCACCTAAGTTCAGAGCCATCCAAAGTATTTTTGTCCTTGTGATTCCCACTCTGTTTCATTTTATACTGTGTCCACCACCTTTTACCTCTGTATTGCACTTTTAATATTCTCTGTAGATGGTTGGTGAACACCTGCCCTAATTCTGATCTGTTTTGTAATATCAGCCCTTTTATTGCAATGTGGCATGATTTCATGATATCTAGGACCTACTTTGCCTGGGTAAGGAGTACAAAGTCCTCTCATCTTCTTTAATACATGTGTATCACATGATTTTGCACAATCCAGGTGTTTCTTCACCAATCTCCCTTAGAAAACTCACTACAGAAATTTAAGGTAGACCATCATGGGTATTAGGATTTCTTTACCTGGTTGAATGTAGTACCCACGGGAACATCGCACAAGTGAATGCTACAGGTCACCTGATTTATCTGCATTGAATCTTGCTGATCATAGCCTTGGAAAATGTTTCATGCTGTTATCCAAGATCCTGCATCAGATTAATGACAGGATTAGTGTTTGATGAGGTCGTGTACACAAGGGAAAATTATGCAGGAGCCAAAGGAGGGTCAAGCTGTCTGGTGGATATCATTAAGAGATTCTTCTTTATGGGTTTAAGTTTCTTCAAGGATTATGTATAGAAACATTGAAACTTCTTATTCTAATGTCATTCCTGTGTGTGTGTGCGTGCACGTGTGCATTTTTTTTTAAAGCTTTGGAATAGAATGGTAGTATCTTGCTCGTGGATGGAGGACATATTTGTTTCTTGGACACAAAAACATATGTCTCCTTCCACAGCAATGGTCAAGCTGATATGCTAGATGTTCCTTTAAGATACTAGGGTCTCCAAAAAAAAAAAAAAATTAAAAAGGAAAAAAAAAAATAAAAAAACTCTTGAATGCTGACAAAAACTGAGGACTGGTGGATGTGGGGGGAGGAGGGGTGGGCATTGAGGAGGGCACTTGTGGGGATGAGCACTGGGTGTTATGTGGAAACTAATTTGACAATAAACTATTTGTAAAAAAAAAAAAAAAAAAAATGGAAAAAAAAAAAGAAAAAAAAAGATACTAGGTCTCCTATGAACATTGGGGTACATGTGCCCTATGCATCAGCATTTCATTTCTTTTTTTTTTTTTTTTGTTTCCACATAACACCCAGTGCTCATCCCCACAAGTGCCTCCTCCATGCCCACCCCTCCTCCCCCCCCACATCCACCAGTCCTCAGTTTTTGTCAGCATTCAAGAGTCTCTCATGGTTTGCCTCTCCCCTTTTCCCCCACCATTTCCGCCCTTCTTCTCCCCCTTGGTCCTCTGTTAAGTCCTCCTAATCCTCCTATACGTGCACACATATGATATTTGTCTTTCTCTGCCTGACTTATTTCGCTCAGCATAACACCCTCAAGGTCCATCCATGTTGCTACACAGGCCAGATTTCATTGTTTCTCATTGCCATGTAGTATTCCATGGTATAGATAAATCACATCTTCTTGATCCATTCATCTGTTGATGGACACTTAGGCTCTTTCCAGGTTTTAGCTATTGTGGAGAGTGCTGCTATGAACATTGGGGTACATGTGCTCCTATGCATCAACATTTCTGTATCCCTTGGGTAAATTCCTAGCAGTGCTATTGCTGGGTCATAGGGGAGTTCTATTGTTAGTTTCCTTAGGAACCTCCACACTGTTTTTCAGAGGGGCTGTACCAGTTTACATTCCCACCAACAGTGTAGGAGGGTGCCCGTTTCTCCACATCCTCGCCAGCATCTAGAGTTCTCTGATTTGCTCATTTTAGCCACTCTGACTGACGTGAGGTGGTATCTCAGTGTGGTTTTGATTTGTATTTCCCTGATGAGGAGCGATGCTGAGCATCGTTTCATGTGTCTGTTGGCCATCTGGATGTCCTCTTTGGAGAAGTGTCTGTTCATATCTTCTGCCCATTTCTTCACTGGGTTGTTTGTTTTTCGGGCGTGTAGTTTGGTGAGTTCCTTGTAGATTCTTGATATTAACCCTTTATCTGATATGTCATTTGCAACTATCTTTTCCCATTCCGTTGGTAGCCTATTAATTTTCTGGGTTGTTTCCTTGGCTGTGCAGAAGCTTTTAATCTTGATGAGGTTTATCTATACCATGGAATACTACATGACAATGAGAAACAATGAAGTCTGGCCATGTGTAGCAACATGGATGGACCTTGAGGGTGTTATGCTGAGCGAAATAAGTCAGGCAGAGAAGGACAAATATCATATGTGTGCACGTATAGGAGGATTAGGAGGAACTTAACAGAGGACCAAGGGGGAGAAGAAGGGTGGAAATGGTGGGGGAAAGGGAGAGAGGCAAACCATGAGAGACTCTTGAATGCTGACAAAAACTGAGGACTGATGGATGTGGGGGGAGGAGGGATGGGCATGGAGGAGGGCACTTGTGGGGATGAGTACTGGGTGTTATGTGGAAACTAATTTGACAATAAACTATTTGTAAAAAAAAAAAAAAGTCTTATCTTCTATACTTGAAAAAAAAAAAGATACTAGGGTCTCCTATGCTCAAGGCCTCACAGATGTGACACAAACCCATTGCATGTGCAGCATCTACCTTTAGGAGTTGAGGGTGGGGGGCTGAAAAGTGAATTAGAGTTATCAAGAAGTTTAGGGTATTTGCTATGTCATGAGCCATAAGATCATTGGATTTTGATCTAGCAGTTTCCTGTCTTCAGCCAGGATTGGAAAATTGTTACAAACTTGTTACATTATGGAACATGTGGAACATTGGAATTTTTATAGTTCTCAAGATATGCATGGACTTTATTCAAAATAGAAGATATTCATGGGTCTATTTCTCTCCTCTTGTTTCTGTTTTTGTTTTGTTGTACATATAAATATATGGTATTTGTATTTTCTTGTCTGATTTATGTCACATAGCATAATACTTTCTAGGTCTGTCTACACTGTCACAAATGGCAAGAAAGAACAACAAAACTAGAAATACCTGGTTACCTGAGTGAAATGAGAAGGGAGGATATGCAAACGTATAAAAAGGAATGTCAGAATTCCAGTTATGGAATGAATAAGTCATGGTGATAAAAGATACAACCTAAAGATTACATTTCATGATGTTATAACAGCATTGTATGGTTACAGATGGTAGCTCACTCGTGGTGAGCATAGTAGACCCTATAGAGTTGTGAAATCACCATGTTGTACATCTGAACTGATGTAATATTATATGTCAAGTCTAGTTTACAGGAGAGAAAATAAAATAGATACAATAGGAATATACATATGTAGGTTAAACTATTTTCTTAAGAAATTGCATGTAATGAAAGCTAACATACTCCCCAAATCATGCTCACCCTCGATGTTCATAGTAAGATATAGACTTAGAAAAGCAAATTTCTCTGTATCACAATGGAGATACAAGTAAATTGCAGGGGAAAGGATAGGACATGGGAGAAAGGAGAGTGTACCCAGAAGTGTGGAGAAGTGAGTAGGAGGACTTGGAAGACTCTGCAGTCCTCGCTGGCTGGCAGCCCAAGGGTTACATGGAAGAACAGTAATTTCTGTGAGAGCTTCTTTTTTTTTTTTTAATATTTTTTTAAAACTTATTTCTAGGAGAGAGAGAGAGAGAGAGACAGCGTGAGCAGGGGAGGGTCAGAGAAAGAGGGAGTCACAGACTCTGAAACAGGCTCCAGGCCCTGAGCTGTCAGCACAGAGCCCGACGCGGGGCTCGAACCCACGAACCGCGAGATCACTACCTAAGTGAAAGCCGGACGCCCAACCGACTAGGCCACCCAGGAGCCCCTGTGAGAGCTTCTTAAGTTGTTTGCGCTGCAGTGTGCTCTCTCTCATCCCTCATCCTTAAAGTGTATGTAATTACATGCATATGGAATTTTTATAGTTCTGTGCTCATTTTAGTCAAAGTCAGATTTTAGGAAGAAGCCTGAGTTGAAAACAGCTGAGATCCTGTAGCATGAAGCTGTGGGAATTACTAAAAGGCCAGGGAAAACTTGATATTTTTAAAGGCTATGGAATCAATGGGCTCTAAGCTAAGAAGTCCAACATTGCAATCAGAAGCATTTGTACCACTTGTGGTTTTTTTTTAATGTTTTATTTATTTCTGAGAGGCAGGCAGACAGACAGACAGCATGAGCAGTCAAGGGTCGGAGAGAGGGAGATACAGAATCTGAAACAGGCTCCAGGCTCTGAGATAGCTGTCAGCACAGAGCCTGACTTGGGGCTTGACCCCATGAATTGTGAGATCATGACCTGAGATGAAGTCAGATGCCTAACCAATGAGCCACCCAGGTGCCCCTGTACCACTTGTTAAAGGAGAAAGATGCTTTCAAGAATATGTTTGGCATGATGACTAGAAGAAGGAGAAATAAAAGTGGTTGATCAAGTTCACTATGCAGGGGTGGAGGCAGATTGAATGAAAAGTGAAGAGTGAGAAGGGCCTTGGGCTCACCTATTTAGTCCTCTTCCCCATGTTTAAGAATCCTTTGAAAGGGTTCATCTTCTGTGATGCAGGCCTGAAATTTTGTCTGGGGCATTCGTTCCACACGTAAGCCTAGAAGGGGCAGTGTGCTTCAGGTTATAGAAGTATTTTTGTGGTTTTGTTTGATTTTGTAAATATACTTAGTGCCCTTGACTGATCTCAAGCTGGATTCCATGGATACTTGATTGAATTTCTTGGTTCCCATTTGAGGTGTGTCTCTTCCTTTTTTTCCTACCACCTACAAAATAATCAATTTTTATCACTCTTTGGTTAAATCTAAGGGATAAATGATGTAAGAGGGCCATAGATTCAGCTCTGGCATTAAGTGAACTCTGTTCCTCTTCTACCTTACTGGATGAATAACATTTGTGCAGAGAAATATCTTCCTATGGACACTCTGAGGAAGGAGTACAAGAACATCATCTTTGAGAGAAAAATACTGGACAGCACATCAGTCAGCATGAGGACCAGGGCTTCTGTCAACACTACCAGTCCCTCTGTGTTGCAGTGAACTGTGAGATCATGACCTAAGCCAAAGTCAGACACTCAACTAATTGAGCCACCCAGGATCCCCTGATTTTTCTTTCTGAACAAAATAATTTCAGATTTTGCTTTGTTATTGCCTTCCTCTGCTAAGTTTCTTCCTTTTCTAATTCCTTGTGGTGTAATGTTGTTTATTTCAGTGTTTTTCTTAACTGAAGTATTTATAGCATAAAAAATTGAAAATCAAAAGTCTAGTAGCAAATTTAGCAGAAATAAACAGTACATGAGATGACAAAAATAATGAAACATGAAAAAATAAAAATAAGGACTCTTTAGGGTTTTCTATAGATGATGTCATCTGTGAACAGAGATAATACATTTAATAGTTTGTAGTCTTCTTTTGGCTTTGGTAACCTTTTAATGCTGGTACTACAGAGTGTTTTGATATTTTCCCCTAACTTCACTCCTCAGAAAAGCTTGAGGTGATTCGAACACTTCTCATGAAATGTTCCTTTGAAATAAACTTATTAGACATAGGCCTTTTCCTTGTTTGGAGTTTTGTTTGTTCGTTCGTTTACTCTTTCAATCTACTTAAGTCAGTAGTGATTTATTTATATTTCTTGATGGTGGAGTTTAGGCAAGTTATACTTTTTTTTTTCATATCTGTACTCATCTATTGGTAACAATTTGTGGGAACATAATTATTCATTGTCACCTCTTAAAATTATTTTTATTTCTATGGTATCAGTTATACTGTGTCTGCTTTTACTT
Organism: Proteles cristata cristata; assembly: GCA_017311185.1. NCBI lineage: Eukaryota > Metazoa > Chordata > Mammalia > Carnivora > Hyaenidae > Proteles > Proteles cristata. The sequence continues at coordinate 673,800 of JAESUZ010004325.1, forward strand.
CACTTGGGATTTTGATGCTCTTTTCTCTTTAATTCTTGATTGAAAGGTCTATCAATTTTGTTGACCTTTTCTGAAAGCCAATTTTTCCTGTGGTTAATATGGTTTTATTTTTCCTGTGTTCTATTTTCTTGATTTTGGTTTTATGTCAAAATTTTCTTTTGTGGTAATTTTGGGCTCATATGGTACTTTTTCCTGATTATTTGAGGTATAAGAAGATAATTTGCACTATAGCATGACAATACTACAGAATTACCTATTAGGCTACATGGTCAGTATGTTGTGTGCAAGTTTATGTATCCATGGAGGATGAAGTCCTGATTTCTTCTCAGCCATCTTGCTGATGTTCTCTGATTGATTTTAAGGTTGATAGATTTTAAGATGATAGAAGTTTTCAGTAAGAGAGTAGTAAGTGGAATGATTTTATTTTCTGTTACTTGACATCTTTCAGCTATATCTTCACATGGTACCCAGAGCCTCCTTCCAAAGATATGCTTAGAACTTTCTTTCCAAAAGGTGTCAATGGGTAGATATAAACATAGCACCCCTGAGAATTTACATTTAATGATAGACTGGGACAATGATGGGGATAGTGAAGGACATAAAACATATCATGACAAACATTTCTAAATGGAAACAACTGCCCATAGGAAGAATCTCCTTGCCCAAAATGGTGAAGAATATAAAACATTTTGCAAAATCTCCCCTTTTAAATAAGCTACTTTTGTAAAGCAGTGTGTTTTAATAACCAAAAACTCATATCAAATATTCAAACATAAATGTCAAAAAAATTGGAAAATCTGGAAAGTTACCTCATTTGTGTTGAAAATAATTATTTGAACCAGTTTGAAAATAGGATTGGATTGACCTTTTGGTTAAATATTTCTGAAGATCAGAGATTTAAAAATGAAGAAGAAAGGCCTATGTAGCATAAATTTGAGGGACCTGTCACAAAGAAGTCAACCATACAAATTACCAGAGTTTTTCCAGTGGAGATAGAATTGCTCATTGCAGTGAATCAGATATAAAAGTTAATAAGAGCTCAAATGTTAACAAACATCTGAGGACTCATTTTCCAGAGAACCATTATGAATCTAATAAATGTGGGGAAGTCTTTTGCCAATGCTCAAAACTTGCTATACATTATAAAATACGTTTAGGAGAGATTCCTTATAAATATAATAGATATGAGAAAGATCTGAAGCAGTCCTCCAATGTTAGTGATCATCAGAGGATTCATGTGGGGAAAAAACTCATGCACATGTAATAAACCTGAGAACATGTTTAGTCAGTCATCACGACTAAATGCACATAAGGCAATTGGTACTGGGGAGAAAAGTTACATTTGTAAGGAATAAGGTGAAATTTTTTATTGGCACTCAACACTATCTCAACATCACCAAATGCATGATGGTGAGAAACCTCACAAATGAAGAATGTGGTAAAACCTTTAAGGACTGCTCATCATTAAATAGACATGGGCAAATCCATATTAGAGACTTGACAAATGTCAGCAATGTGGCAAGGCCTTTAACTGGCACTCAAAACTTACTGCACATCACAGAATTCATATTAGAGAGAAACCTTATAAGTGTAAAGAATGTGGTAAGACCTTTAGCTGGCACTCAAACCTTATTGTACATCACAGAATCCATACTGGAGAGAAACCTTACCAATGTAAGGAATGTGGTAAGACCTTTAGCTGGCACTCAAATCTTACTCAGCATCTCAGAATTCATACTGGAGAGAAACCTTAAAAATGTAAAAAGAATGTGACAAAGCCTTTAACTGGCACTCAGCCCTTACTGGCCATCACAGAATTCATACTGGAGAGAAATTTAACAAATGTAAAGAATGTGACTAGACTTTTAATCATGGTTCAACCTTTACCTTTACTAATTGTCAAAGAATTCATATTGGAGCAAACTTTACCAATTTAAAGCATGTGAGAAAATGTTTAGGGACTGCTTGATCTTACTCCACATCAGAAAATTCCTGTTGGAGAGTAACCATACAAATATGAAGAATGTGGCAAGCTTCTCGCTGCACCTCACAACTTACTCAACATTCTAGTTATCACACAGGAGCAAAACTGTGTGAAAGTGAAAGAAAGTGATTCAGTGTTTGCTCAATATCACAAAATGCCCATTAGGTGCAAACCCTAGAAATGTAATGAGGAAAGGCCTTCATTTTAAATATACTCTTTAGCAAACACCAGAGAGTGCATAAAAGAAAGTAACTGGAAAGATAGATTTACAGAACTACTTATTTTAACATCAAATGTCAATATTACAGATATCAAGTAGAAAGCAATACAGCAGTCACTCTATTCAGACATTACATCAAAATACTTCTAAGGAATAATACAAAGTTAAATGGAAAACATCTATACTATTACAGTTCACAAGATTTAGTGGATGGATTTTGGCATATGTATAATTAATTTCAACGTGTGCTTTCTTTTTTAACATTGACCCTATTTGGGATTTGTGACTAGCAAATGTTAATGTATTTCTACTCTCAAGTCACTTCAGATTATTCATTTATTCCTAGTGGGTGTGTAAAACCATGTGGCTGACTGTTGTTGCATGAAAGATAAGAGATGCCCTTCTTCATTAGGCAGGACTCAGGCATGTCTAATTTTCCATGGAAGATAAAGGACAATATGATGTACAATAAATAAAAACAAATCTAAATGGAGATGCTCTTTGTGGCTATAACAGTGATGTAAATTATCATGAAATAGTGTTGAGAACACCATTCTCCATTTATTAAAACCAAATAACTGCCCAAATGTTAGAAATAAAATGTTTTACATTGTGGTCTTAAAGGAAAAAGAGGTGGCAGTCCAGTGAAGTCCAGTGATAGATCTTCATAACAGCAATAAGGTATGTGAGTTGACATGGCTGCAATGAAGACATCTTCACAGATATCAGAAAGAGGATAGCTACCTATTCCTACAAGTGGCATACAATTGTACACCCACATTTCTCAAGAATTACCTCAGGCCTGAAATTTATGGAAATCACTACTCCTATGTTATTATATCAGCACATGAATGCCTTTTTAATGTTTTTATTCTGCATTTTGAACAAGGATTTATTCAGTAGAGGGATTTGAAATGCATAAATTAGTCTGTGTAAATTTAATATAATTTGATTAATAAAGCATAATGGCTTTTAACGTGTTACCATGGGTGTGTCATAAATGAAGTGTGATCCCACCACCAATGTTAACCAATCTCCTCTTATTTAAAGTTGTAGGTAACTGATGGAATCTATCACTTATTTGGTAACACAATGGCATAGCATATCTATCTAGTAATCCATTTGCTCAGTGGTCTTAAGGTTTAAATAATATATCATTATTTTTCCCCTTGTTTATCTATTGTACCATTTCCTCTTTATGAATACTGTGATATTATGGTTACATTACAGATTAATGTAATACAGGATACTGTTGAACTTTTAGCTAGAGTATTCCATGAAACTGCTATTTGGCAACTATTTTGTGTTACTAGTAGTTTTGTAGTTTTGACAGTGCTGGGTGTGTAAGAGATACACCATAAGTAGGAGAAACATATTCCAGTAGTAGTGGTATTGTAACCCCAGGTAAGACCCAGAAAATATACAGGTTGAAGAATTAGCATAACAAACACTGCATGTGGAGGAGGACACTTGTCCTGGGTTTGCACAAGTGACTCTGGATTTTGAAAAATAATTTCTATGCGCCTTTTGTTCTAGTTATCTGCAGATTTCCAGTTCTGTGTTTCTTCATTTTTGGTTCCAGCTACATAGGTATTACAAACATTCTGTGCCTGCGTTGTGGCAAGAGTGTCCTCATTAATTGCTTGGTTGAGAATAGAGAAATGTAAGGCAAATGGATATTAAGACAGGTAGCACTGAGATGTGAGATGGGAATATAAGTAAAACAGGATGATGCCATCATCCTTAGAGAGAAAGATAAGACCTACTAAATGGATATGTGAAGAACTCTTCCAATGTAGGGAGGTTAATGGAGGTGGCTCCCTTTAGTCACTCCAAAGTCATAGGCAGTTCTTGGCGGAATCATCTGATGAATAAATATTATGGAGATAAGGAATTGACAAATGTGGTGGGTTTCTGAAGATTAGGGAGGTCCTCCACTATCTTCATGATTTAATTCCTTTTCCCTGAATTCCTTTGTCTTACTGAGGACCAGAAGCTATTAGATGACCATGATTACTGGTTTGTTCAGGCCTAGATCAGAGGCAGTGGCTAGAGTAGGGGTATTAGATGATGGACAGATCTTGGGCATAGCTTTAAAATGTCACATGGCAGAGTAGATTATGGAGATGAAGACTTCTGGACACAGTAATAGACAAGATTAGCAGGACATGTGCTGTGGTTGTACCCAAGCATTAATATCATGTATATAACCCCAATTAAGGTTAGATGCAGTGTAGATAGGTGACCTTTCAGGACAGCTGATGCACTGCTGTGAGGGACCTTCCCTGTCTTCAGTCAGCCACGTGATGAGTATAGTTCCGTGCTGTGGCTCTACCCATGCCATATTTGTTGGAGCAGAAGTTCAACAGTGAGAGGCAGTGAGCTTTTTCTGATTCAAACAGTCCAGCACTTAGGTCATGATCTCACGGTTCGTGGGTTCGAGCCCCGCGTCGGGCTCTCTGCTGACTGCCAGCTCAGAGCCTGGAGCCTGTTTCAGAGTCTGTGACTCCCTCTCTCTCTGAGCCTCCCCTGCTCACCCTGTCTCTCTCTCTCTCTCTCCTAGAAATAAATAAAACATTTTAAAAAATAATATTCAAACAGTCCAGCACAAGTGTTCATAAACTCTTGAATGAGTACAGATTTGGTGTATACGTACAATGGAATGTTAATCAGCCATAAAAATGTATGAATTTTTGCCATTTGTAATGAAATGACGCTAGGGAGTGTTATGCTAAGTGAAATAAGTCAGAGAAAGACAAATACCATATGATTCAACTCCTATATGGAATTCAAGAAACAAAACAAGTGAGCAATGGGAAAGAAAAAAAAGAAGAAAGGAAGTGAGAGCCAAAACAAGAAATAGACGCTTAACTATGGAGAGCAAACTGATGGTTACAAGAGTGGGTATGGATAGGAAGATGGGTTAAATAAGTGATGGGGAATAAGGAGAGCCCTTATGTTGAGAACTGGATGTTCCATGGAATTGCTGAATCAGTATATTGTACACCTGAGACTAATATTACTCTGCTTGTTAACAAACTGGAATTTAAATTAAAACCTTAGGGAAAGTGTTTTGGTTTTTTTTACAGATTTAAGAAACTTTTATGGGGGCGCCTGGGTGGCTCAGGCAGTTGGGTGGCCGACTTCGGCTCAGGTCATGATCTCATGGTTAGTGAGTTCGAGCCCTGTGTCAGGCTCTGTGCTGACAGCTAGCTCAGAGCCTGGAGCCTGTTTCAGCTTCTGTGTCTCCCTCTCTTTCCCTGACTCTCCCCTTCTCACACTGTCTCTCTCTCTCAGAAATAAATAAAAAACGTTAAAAAATAATAATAATAAAAGAAACTTTCCCTCTTGGGTTAAGTGACTTGCAGCAATCGCACAAACTATAACTTGGTAAACAAATTGAAACATCTTTTCTCCATACCTGGTCCTTCTAGATTTCAGATAGTCTCAGTGCCTGTTCTCATGTATTTATGTCAAGATATGTATTTGCTTAATTTCAATAAGAATCTGTTCTTATGACAAGACACCATTGGAAACACTGTTTTATAACCAACGTTTGAACTAGAATGTCATAACAGAGAAAGACCTGAATAAATTCAGATATGAGGAGACAATTATAAGGATCTCTGATTGACTTTAATAAGGCCCCCTTGGCAGTATGAGCATGATACCTTGCTTACAGAGTTCACAGCAGCCTTAGCAGATGGATCAAAAACTTCATTTCCTAAGAGATTCAATAATGTTTGGATATTTTGGAGACCTCAAGAATATAGAAATTCACCCAAATCTATAGATATTGTAGGCAAAGTCTGATGGCAAGTATTTGGCTTGGTTTCTGCCCTTGAGGGGCTATTAAAAGTTCAATCTTGTTATTTCTTTTGAAAAATTCCAACAAAACTGGTTTTTTTTTTAATTTTTTAAAAATGTTTTATTTAGGGGCGCCTGGGTGGCTTAGTCGGTTAAGCGTCCGATTTTCGCTTAGGTCATGATCTCACGGTTCGTGGTTTCGGGCCCCGCGTCAGGCTCTGTGCTGACTGCCAGCTCGAGCCTGGAGCCTGTTTCAGTCTGTGACTCCCTCTCTCTCTGACCCTCCCCTGCTCACGCTGTCTCTCTCTCTCTCTCTCCTAGAAATAAATAAAACATTAAAGAAAAAAAAGAAATGTCTCATTTCGAGTAATGCAATTCTACCCTGAAGCTTACAGGGCCTCATATGACTTTGTACCTAAACTCATTTTTTAAAAAATATTTTTATTTATTTCTAGGAGAGAGAGAGAGAGACAGCGTGAGCAGGGGAGGGTCAGAGAGAGAGGGAGTGACAGATTCTGAAACAGGCTCCAGGCCCTGAGCTGGCAGTCAGCACAGAGCCAGACGCGGGGCTCGAACCCACGAACCGCGAGATCATGACCTAAGCGAAAGTCGGACGCTTAACCGACTAAGCCACCCAGGCGCCCCCCAGCAAAACTGGTTTTAAAGAGTCTACAGATCAGGGGCACCTGGGTGGCTCAGTCAATTAAGCGTCTGACTTCGGCTCAGGTCATGATCTCATGGTTGGTGGAGTTCCGGGCGGATCCAGGCTCTGTACTCATAGCTCAGAGCCTGGAAACCTGTTTCAAGTCTGTGACTCCCTCTCTCTCTGACCCTCCCTGCTCTCTCTCTCTCTCTCTCTCTCTCTCAGAAATAAATAAAACATTAAAAAAATTTTTTAAAAAGTCTACAGATCAAAGCTCTATTCTTGCTGCGCTCATGAAAATAAGCAAGCCGAGTTTTATTTTTGTTTTTGTCTTAAAATACGCTTAATTTGCAATCATATTAGTGTCAGTTTGGCTCTTTTTGGTAAAAAATGAGGGTGATGAGAGTGAAAACAAATTCAATAACCCATCTTTGTAGATATTTCGTTTTGTTTTATTTTTTTTTAATGTTTTTTATTTATTTCTGAGAGAGAGAGAGAGAGAGAGGGATGGAGGGCAGGAGGGAGGGAGGAGGCAGCATGAGCAGGGGAGAGGCAGAGAGAGAGGGAGACACAATCCAAAGCAGGCTCCAGGCTCTGAGCTGTCAGCACAGAGCCCGACGCGGGGCTCGAACCCACGAACCATGAGATCATGACCTGAGCCGAAGTCGTATGCTTAACCGACTGAGCCACCCAGGCGCCCCATAGATATTTCATTTTAATAATATTCATCATAGATTGGACCCGATCCTGATTTCTTCTATTGTCCTCCATTGCCTGGCTAGAAATCCTGAAAATAACGTATTTGTTAAATATTTGTTTATTGATTTTGAGAGCGAGCATGAGTGTGTGTGTGTGGGAGAGAGAGAGAGAGAGAGAAAAGTAGAATCCTGAGCAGCCTCTCCACTATGAATTAGGGCAAAGTCCAAATGGGAGCTCAATTCAAGGAATGTGAGGTGATGACTTGAACCAAAATCAAGAGCCAGACACTTACTGGGCTCAGCCACCCGTTCCCCAAAGTAGGTTTTTTATTTGTCTCCTACCTTCCTGATTTGAAATCATTTGAAAACTAAAAGTACCTTTTCCCCTGAAGCTCTGAAAACTTAATATAGACGATTTGATGTAAAGAAATTGTGGGGCGCCTGGGTGGCTTAGTCGGTTAAGCGTGCGACTTTCGCTTAGATCATGATCTCCGGTTCGTGGGTTCGAGCCCCGCGTCAGGCTCTGTGCTGACTGCCGGCTCGGAGCCTGGAGCCTATTTCGGAGTCTGTGTCTCCCTCTCTCTCTGACCTTCCCCTGCTCATGCTCTCTCTCTCTCTCTCTCTTTCTCTCCTAGAAATAAATAAAACATAAAAAAAAGAAATTGTTATAATAGGTCATATATAGACAATATCGAGTTATTAACAGAGCCAAAGTTTATCTCAGTGATCCACCTGTAAGGTAGGACAATCATCTAATTATCAAATATGTGTCTTTCTTATCACCCTGTGAAAGGCATTCCTTTCCTACAAAGAACCAGACTCCTGCTCACAGTTCACCATTATATTTATACCTCATCTTGCCAGACAGTCTTTAGAATTGCATGTTTATGTGGATTTCCTGTACATACACCTATTAAATTTGATTTTCTCCTGTCAGTCTGTCTCATGGCAATTTGATTCCTAGTCCAGTGAGAAGGACATTTGAGACAACAAGAATTCCTGTTCTCTGACAGAGGAGTTGACTTAAGTGCCAATTTCCTGGCATCCCACTCCACGTACAAAAAGTATAAAAAGCTGCTGGAGAGGTAGGACATATTTGTAGAGGAGTTGACATTTTTGAACTCGGTTTTTATCACTATTGCAAAAGGTTCCTTATTTATTTCCTCTGTGGTTACTACGTAGTCAGCGTTTTCTCTAAAAACTTCTAAGTAGCAGTCAAGGTGGATGATTCTTTTTATGTGCTGTTGAATTCGATTTGCAGGTATCTTGTTGAGGATTTTTGCATCCGTATTCATCAAGGATATTGGCCTGTCGTTCTCTTTTTTTTGCTGGATCTCTGTCTGTCTTTGGAATCAGGGTGATGCTGGCTTCATAAAATGAGTCTGGGAGTTTTCCTTCGATTTCTATTTTTTGGAATAGCTTGAGAAGAATTCGGATTAATTCTGTTTTAAACGTCTGGTAGAATTCCCCAGGGAAGCCATCAGGTCCAGGGCTCTTATTGGTTGGGAGATTTTTGATCACTGATTCGATTTCTTCACTAGTTGTGGGTCTGTTCAGATTTTCTATCTCTTTCCATGTGAATTTTGGTAGTGAGTGTGTGTTTAGGAGTTTGTCCGTTTCTTCTAAGTTGCTCAATTTGTTGGCATAGAATGTTTCATAGTATTCCTTGATAACTGCTTTTATTTCTGAGGGGTTAGTTGTAATCAGTCCATTTTCATTCATGATTTTGTCCATTTGGGAGCTCTCTCTTCTCTTTTTGAGAAGCCTGGCTAGAGGTTTGTCAATCGTGTTTATTTTTTCAAAAAACCAACTCTTGGTTTCATTGATCTGTTCAAGTGTTTCTTTGGTCTCTATTTTGTTTATTTCCGCTCTGATGTTTACGATTTCTCCTCTTCTACTGGGTTTAGGGTGCTCTTGTTGCTCTGCCTCTAGTTCCTTTAGGTGAGCTGTTAGATTTTGCACTTGCGCTTTTTCTAATTTCTTGAAATAGACCTGGAGTGCAATGTACTTTCCTCTTAGGATTGCCTTTGCTGCATCCCATAGAGTTTGGATTGTTGTATTTTCATTTTCATTTGTTTTCATATATTTTTAAATTTCTTCTCTAATTGCCTAATTGGACCATTCATTCTTTAGTAGGGTGTTCTTTAACCTCCATGTTTTTGGAGGTTTTCCAGACTTCTTCCTGTGATTGATTTCAAGTTTCAAAACATTATGATCTGAAAGTGTGCATGGTATGATCTCAATTATTTTCTATTTATGAGGGCTGCTTTATGTCCCAGTACATGATCTATCTTGTAGGATGTGCCATGCGCACTTGAGAAGAAAGTGAATTCCCTGGCCTCAGGATGTAGAGTTCCGAATATATCTGTCAGATCCATCTGGTCCAATGTGTCTTTCAAGTCCATTATTTCTTTAGTGATTTTCTGTGTGGTTGATCTATCCATTGCTGTTAGTGGAGTATTAAAGTCCCCTACTATTAGCACATTCTTATCTATAAGCTTGTTTCTGTTTGTGATTAATTGTTTTAAATATTTAGGTGCTTCCATATTTGGTGCATAAACATTTATAATTGTTAGTTCTTCCTGATGGATGGACCCTGTAATTATTATGTAATGCCCTTCTTCATCCCTTGTTATTGTCTTTAATTTAAAGTCCAGTTTGTCTGATATAAGGATAGCTACTCCAGCTTTCTTTTGACTTCCCGTAGCATGATAGATATTTCTCCACCCCCTTACTTTTATTCTGAAGGTATCTTCCAGTCTAAAATGCATTTCTTATAGAGAGCAAATAGATGGATTTTTTTTTATCCATTCTGCTACCCTATGTATTTTGATTGGAGCATTCAACCCATTTACAGTCACTGTTATTATTGAAATATGTGGGCTTAGAGTCATTGTGTCCTTTGTGGGATTCATGCTTGTGGTGGTGTCTCTGGTATCTTGCATTCCTTGCAACACTTCCCTCAGAGAGTCCGCCTCAGGATTTCTTGTAGGGCTGGTTTAGTGGTGACAAATTCTTTCAATTTTTGTTTATTTGGAAAGACTTTTATCTTTCCTTCTATTCTGAATGACAGGCTAGCTGGATAGAGGATTCTTGGCTGCATATTTTTCCGTTCATCACATTGAAGATCTCCTGCCATTCCTTTCTGGCCTGCCAAGTTTCATTAGATAGGTCTGTCCCCACTCTGATAGGTTTCTCTTTGTATGTTAGGGCCTTTTTCTCTCTAGCTGCTTTCAAAATTCTCTTTGTCCTTATATTTTGCAAGTTTCACTATGATATGTCGTGCAGATGATCGATTGAAGTTACGTCTGAGGGGAGTTCTCTGTGCCTCTTCCATTTCAACGTCTACTTCTCTCTCCAGGTTGGGGAAGTTCTCTGCTATAATTTGTTCAAGGACTCCTTCAGCACCTTTCCCTCTCTCTTTCTCTTCTGGGATTCCTATGATACGGATATTGTTCCATCTGATGGTATCACTGAGCTCTCGAACTGTTCTTTCATATTCCTGGATCAGTTTATCTCTCTTTTTCTTAGTTTCTTCTTTTTCTATAATAGTATCTTCTAAGTCACTTATTCTCCTTTCCGCCTCTTCAATCCATGTATTGGATACCTCCAGTTTACTTGTATCTCATTTACCCCATTTTTTAATTCACCGTAACTATTTTTAAGCTCCATATTGTTTGTAGCCATAGTTTCTCTGATGTCCTCCATGCTTTTTGCAAGCCCGGCGATTAATTTTATGATTATTGTTCTAAATTCCTGTTCAGTTATGTTGCTTATATCTGTTTCGCGCAGTTCTCTAGTTCTCATTTCTTCCTGGAGTTTCTTTGGAGGAGAGTTCTTCCGTTTCGTCATTTTGGTTAGCTTTCTATCTCTTGTTAATTTTAAAAGCTTGTTGTACACACGGCCCCTGCGAGTTCTGCTGTATTAGAGAGGGCTCTTTTGACTGTTCAGGGCCCGTCTGTTCAGGAAGTGTTCTTTGGACGATGACTCTTGGTTTCTCTTGTTGAGTGTTTGGTTATTTTGTTTCCCTCCTGGTAGTGGTATTTGGGACTCTCCACCATGTGTAGTTTGGCTTGTTTCTTGAGGCTGCCCTGGAAAAAGAAAACAGACAACCACAGAGGGAACACAGGTACACAAACGCACAGACAAAACCAATAAACACGCAAACCCAGGCTCAGGTAAAAAAACAGCTACAACAACAAGAAAGCAGCTCTCTGGAGGGGATGGGCGTGGTTAGGTGTAGGCAGGTCTTGTCTCCACTGTGTCTGCTGACCTCCCTGAGGCCCTGCCTTGGTGGTTGTGGGGAGAAGAATGGCGTCGCCCCAGTCCCTTCTCAACCAAGCATTGCAAATCACTTCTTCTGTCCGGATCTCCTGTGCTGAGGATGTAGCCAAGGTGGGCTGAGTTCTGTGCCCCACACCCTGCCTGTTTCCAGGCCCCAGTCCATGGGCTTTGTTATACTGCCCTGAACGGTGCCGCAGGTTGCTACTTCCCTGTTGCCTGGGGGTTGATTGCGGGGTGGGGGAAGTGTCGCAGCCTCAGATCCGCCGGTGTCAGGCAGGGATACAACCCAGAGTGCGATCACAGAATGTGGCAACTTCAGGTTCATCGAGTCCGCGTCGCTGCAGCGCACCACCTCCGCTTCAGCGGGCCATTGTCGCACCGCTGCCATTTCACCCGGCGCCAGAACCGCCTCTGCAGGTGTTGCTGCCAGTTCACAAGGCCGCCGCTGCCATGGATACTGCCTGGAGCGCCCCAATAGTTCATTTTTGCTCTTGATTCCTTTGTTTTGAGGATGTGTCAAGTAAGAAATTGCTGTGGTTGAGGTCAAGGAGGCTGTTTCCTGCTTTCCCCTCTGGGGTTTTGATGGTTTACTGTCTCACATTCAGGTTCTTTATCCACTTTTAGTTTATTTTTCTGTGTGGTGTAAGAAAGTGATCTGTTTTCATTCTTCTGCATATTGTTATTCACTTCACCCACCACTATCAGTTAAAGAGGCTATCTTTTTTCCATTGGATGCTCTTCCCTGCTTTGTCAAAGATTGGCCATACATTTGTGAATCCAATTCTCAGTTCTCTATTCTATTCCATTGGTCTACGTGTCTGTTTTTGTGCCAGTACCATACTGGCTAGATGATTATAGCTTTGTAATAGAGGCTAAAGTCTGGGATGGTGATGCCTCCCGTTTTGGTTTTATTCCTCAATATTACTTTGGCTATTCAGGGTCTTTTGTGGTTCCATACAAATTTTAGGATAGTTTGTTCCAGTTTTGAGAAGTATGCTGGTGCAATTTTGATTGGGATTGCATTGAATGTGTAGATTGCTTTGGGTAGTAATGACATCTTAACTATATTTATTCTTCCGACCCATGAGCATGGACTGTTTTCCCATTTCTTTGTGTCTTCAATTTCCTTCATAAGCTTTCTACAGTTTTCAGCATACAGATTTTTTCTATTTGGTTAGGTTCATTATTTGGTGTTTTATGGTTTTTTGTGCAATTGTGAATGGTATCAGTTTCTTGATTTCTATTTCTGTTGCTTCATTATTGGTGTATAAAAATGCAACCAATTTCTGTACATTGATTTTGTACCCTGCAACTTTGCTGAATTCATGGATCAGTTCTAGTAGGCTTCTGGTGGAGTCTGTCGGGTTTTCTATGTAGAGTAGCGTGTCGTCTGCAAAAAGTGAGAGTTTGACTTCTTTGCCTACTCTGATGCCTTTGATTTCCTTTTGTTGTCTGATGGCTGATGCTAGGATTTCCAGCACTAAGTTAAACAGCAGTGGGGAGAGTGGACATCCCTGTCGTGTTCCTGATCTCAGGGGGAAAGCTCTCGGTTTTTCCCCATTGAGGACACTATTAGCTGTGGGCTTTTCATAAATGGCTTTATGGTGTTTAAGTAAGTCCCTTCTATCCTGACTTCCTTGAGGGTTTTTATTAAGAAGGAAAGCTTTATTTTGTCAAATGCTTTTTCTGCAGCTATCGACAGGATCATATGATTTTTATCTTTTCTTTTGTTAATGTGATGTTTCACACTGATTGATTTGCAAATATTGAACCAGCCCTCTAGTCCAGGAATGAATTCCACTTGATCATGGTGGATAATTCTTTTTATGGGCTGTTGGATTCGATTTGCAAGTATCTTGTTGAGGATTTTTGCATCCGTATTCATGAAGGATATTGACCTGTAGTTCTCTTTATATGCTGGGTCTCTGTCTGATTTGAGACTGAAAGTGATGTTGGCTTCATAAAATGAGCCTGGAAGTTTTCTTTCGATTTCTATATTTGGAATAGCTTGAGAAGAATGGGTATTAACTCTGAAAAAAATGTCTGGTAGAATACCCAAGGGAAGCCATCAGGTCCAGGGCTCTTATTTCTTGGGAGATTTTTGATAACTAATTCAATTTCTTCACTAGTTATGGGTCTGTTCAGATTTTCTATCTCTTCCCGTGTGAATTTTGGTAATGCATGTGTGTTTAGGAATTTGTCCATTTCTTCTAGGCTGTCCAGTAGGTTGGCATATAATTTTTCATAGTATTCCCTGACAATTGTCTGTATTTCTGAGGGATTGATTGTATTAAATCCATTTTCATTTATGATTCACCTATTTGGGTGCTCTCTCTCTCTTTTTGAGAACCTTGGCTAGAGGTTTATCATTTTGTTTATTTTTTCAAAAAACCAACTTTTGGTTTCATTGATCTCTTCAACTGTTTTTTTTTTTATTCTATATTGTTTATTTATACCCTGTCTTTATTATTTCTCTTCCTCTGCTGGGTTCTTGCTGCTCTGCCTCTTGTTCCTTTAGGTGTGCTGATAGGTTTTGTATTTGTGCCTTTTCTAGTTTTTTGAAATAGGCTTGGAGTGCAATGTACTTTCCTCTTAGGACTGCCTTTACCACATCCCAAAGAGTTTGGATTGTTGTATTTTCATTTTTGTTTTTTTTCATAAATTTTTAAAATTACTTCTCTAGGGGTGCTTGGGTGGCTTAGTCGGTTAAACGTCCGACTTTCGCTTAGGTCATGATCTCGCGGTTCGTGGGTTCGAGCCCCGCGTCGGGCTCTGTGCTGACTGCCGGCTCAGAGCCTGGAGCCTGTTTCAGTCTGTGACTCCCTCTCTCTCTGACCCTCCCCTGCTCACGCTGTCTCTCTCTCTCTCTCTCTCCTAGAAATACATAAAAATATTAAAAAATAATAATAAAATAAAATTACTTCTCTAATTGCCTGATTGGCCCTTTTGTTCTTTGGTAGGGTGTTCTTTAACCTCCATGTTTTTGGAGGTTTTCCAAGCTTCTTCCTGTGATTGATTTCAAGTTTCATAGCATTCTGATCTGAAAGTGTTCATGGTATGATCTGAATTCTTTTATATTTCTTGGGGGCTGCTTTATGACCCAGTATGTGAGCCATCTTGGAGAATGTGCCATGTGCGCTTGAGAAGAAAGTGAATTCCATAACCTCAGGCTATAGAGTTCTAAATATATCTGTCAAATCCATGTCATGTAATGTGTCATTCAGGTCCATTGTTTCTTTAGTGATTTTCTGTCTAGTTGATCTACCCATTGCTGTAAGTGGAGTATTAAAGTCCCCTGCTAGTAGCACATTCTTAATCATAAGATTGTTTCTGTTTGTGATTGTTTTATGTATTTGGGTGTCTCTGAGTTCGGTGCATAGACATTTACAATTGTTAGCTCTTCCTGATGGATAGACCCTGTAATTTTTATATAATTCCCTCTTCATCCCTTCTTACTCCCTTTACTTTAAAGTCCAGTTTGTCTGACATAAGTATGGCTACTCTGGGTTTCCTTTGACTTCCAGTAGCATCCCCTTACTTTCAATCTGAAGCTGTCTTCAGATCTAAAATAGTCTCTTGTAGATAGCAAATAGATGGATTTTGGTTTTTTTTTTAATTTTTTTTTATTTATTTCTAGGAGAGAGAGAGACAGCGTGAACTTGAAGAGGTCGAAGGAGTCTGAAGTGAACAGGCTCAGGCTCGGCTGGCGGTCAGCACCACAGGGCCCGGCATGAAGACTCGAGGCCCACGGGCCATGAGATCATGACAAGCGAGATCGGGCGTCAACCCGACTAAGCCCTTTTTTTTTAATCCATCCTGATACCCTATGTCTTTTGACTGGAGCACTTAGTCCATTTACATTCAGTGTTATTATTGAAAAATATAGGTTTAGAGTTACTGTGTTCTCTGTAGAATTCATGCTTGTAGTGGTGTCTCTGGTACCTTGCGTTCCTTGCAACAGTTCTCTCATAGATTTCCCCCTTAGGATTTCTTGTAGGACTGGTTTAGTGTTGATGAATTCTTTCAATTTTTGTTTATTTTGGAAGATTTTTACCTCTCCTATTCTGAATGAAGGCATGCTGGATAAAGGAGTCTTGGCTGTATATTTTTTCTGTTCATCACATTGAAGATTTCCTGCCATTCCTTTCTGGCCTGCCAAATTTCTGTAGATAGGTCAGCAACCATCCTGATATGTCTCCCTTTGTATGTTAGGACCTTCTTATCCCTAGCTGTTTTCAGAATTCTCTCTTTATCCTTATATTTTGCCAGTTTCACTATGATATGTAGTGCAGTAGATTGATTCAAGTTACATCTGAGGGGAGTTCTCTGTGCTTCCTGGATTTCAATGTCTGTTTCCTCCCCCAAATTGGAGAATTTCTCAGCTGTAATTTGTTCAAGTACACTTTCAGCACCTTTCTCTCTCTCTTCCTCTAATGGAATTCCTATGATACAGATATTGTTCCATTTGATTATATCACTCAGTTCTCGAATTCTCCTTTTGTGCTCTTGAATCAAGTTATCCCTCTTTTTCTCGGCTTCTCTTTTTCTATAATTCTGTCCTCTAATTAACCTATTTTCCTCTCTGTCTCTTCAATCCGTGCAGTGGACCTGCCATTTTATTATGCACTTCATTTATAGCATTTTTTAATTCATCACAGCTATTTTTAAGGTCCATAGTCTTTGTAGCAATAGTTTCTCTGGTGTCTTCTATGTGTTTTTCAAGCCCAGGAATTAATTTTATGACCATTGTTCTAAATTCTTGTTCAGTTATGTTGCTTATATCTGTTTTGAGCAATTCTTTAGCTGTCTTTTCTTCCTGGAATTTCTTTAGAGAGTTTACGTTTTGTCATTTTGGCTAGCTTTCTGTTTCTTGTAAGTTTTAAAAGCTTGTTTTGTGCTTTGCACCTGCAAGTTCTGCTATATTAAGAAAGGCTCATTGACTGTACATGGTCTGTCTGTTCAGGAAGAGCTCTCTTAATGGTGTACAGACGTCTCTTTTGTTGTGCCTTTGTTTTTTTGTTGTTTTTTTTAATATCTCTACTCATAGTGACATTTGAGACTCTCCACAATGTGTGCTTTGGCTTGTTTCTTGAGGTAGCCCTACAAAGGAAAACAGACAAACAAACAGGGAACAAAGGCAGGCAAACACATAGACAAGTCAAACAAACTAGCAAACCGAAAGGAAAAACAACACAAAACAAAACAAAGCTACAAAAAAACAGCTATAAAGAAAGAGCAGGGTGTAGGCAGTGCTGATGGAAGAGCATATACAAAGAGAGAAATTACAGGGATGGGGAGAAAGCGAAATTGAACATTGACAAGGTAGAGAGACTAAAAGGCTTAATTTAGAGAGGGAAAAAAAGGAGAATATGTTAGGAGGTAAGGAGAAGGAAACGACGATAACTTTATCCAGAGAAACTACAAAGGGTGATTATTCCAGGGAGAGAGAGAAAGGAAGGTAATGACAGAGGTGTACAATATGCATCCAGAGAATGGATTAAATGTGAATGTTTAAGCAAACCAATAATCAGAGTGCCCAGTCCAGGGTGGGGGAGATCTAAGAATAAGATAAGGGCAAATATATCTGAATAGCAAGAATTGATCTTGAGTTTTCATGGCAATGCATCAATGTTGGCCTTGACCCTGGCTCGGGTAAAAACAACAACAACCACAAAACCAAACAAACAAATTAAAAAAGCAGCTCTCCTGCATCGATGGGTGTGGTTTGGTATAGGCAGGTCTCCCCTCCACGATGGGTCCCAGGCCCCTCTCTGAGGCCCCGCCTTGGTGGTTGTGTGGTGAAAAATGGCAGTGCCCCAGTTCCTTCTCGAACCAAGCATTGCCAATCACTCTTTTGGTTCTGATCTCCCTGTGCACTGGGGGTAACCAAGGTGGGCTGTGTTTTATGTCCCAATCCCTGTCTTGTTTCCAGATCTTAGTCTGCGTTATTTAATGATACTGCCTGAAACGTAATCCCACAGGCCAGGCTGCTTCCTAGCCAGGGATCTAGTAGGGGCTGTAGGGGAGCACTTCCTCCTCGTGTCAGCTGGGACCGGGACACCAAGCCCAAAGAAAGCACCACAACTAAAGGTAGGATCTCTCTCCAAACGCCTTGTGGTCAGAGGTGGGATGATAGGATCCCTCTCCATCCTAGGCTGAGGTTTTTCTCTTTTCCAAGGACAATTCTATGAGCAGTTTCAGCCACTCTTTCTCTTCCCCTCATCTCTCCATGGAGGAGGCTCCCTCCCCTCCGTGCCTCCAGGTCTCAGCCCATTTTTATCTTCCCCAGTTCACAGTCACGCACCTATGAGGCTGTCTTCTTAGTGGACTCTGTCTATTTTCCTCCCAGCCTCTTGTGGTTCAGTGTCGTATGGCTTCAGGCCTTCTCTGTTGTTGTTGTTGTTGTTAATTTTTTTAATGTTTATTTCTGAGAGAGAGAGAGAGATAGCATGAGCCGGGGGTGGGGGGGAGGGCAGAGAGAAAGGGAGACAGGCTCTGAGCTAGCTGTAAGCACAGAGCCCGACGTGGGCTTCTAATCCATGAACTGTGAGATCATGACCAGAGCTGAAGTCGGCTGTTTAACCAACTGAGCCACCCAGGTGCCCCATGGCCTTCTTTGTTTAGGAGATGCAGGCAGGGGGAGTAGAGAGCTCCCTATTTCTCCACCATCTTGCCTCACTCCTAAATATTCATTGTAGATGGTGGAGGCATGTGTCTCTTTCTGTGTTTGCTGGTCCCGCTCTAGATTTTCAAAGTTCTGAGAGGACGAGTCATTTCTGCCACAAACCTGCAATCTGTGATTTTCCTGACCCTACAGTGCATTGTGGCCATGCAGTATTACAAAAAACAAAAAAAATGATCATCCTTTATTAGAGTCCTAACTGAACACTATATCAGAAAAAACGTAAAAGTGTTATAAATACTAGGTTCCTAAAAACAACTCCTTTATAAATGCATTACTTCTGGTTCTCTATATAATGGGATATTCAAAGAATAATCTATATATACAGTATGTCAGCATTTCCTAGTAATTTCTCGAGTCCATTTTTAATACCAAATAATGTACGGTTTAGGGATTTCTACTCTTCAGGCCAATACTGTCCAGACTGTATAAATTTATAATATAAATTTTTAAAACTCACCCTTCTTTATTCAAGGGCTAAGCATAATCATGCTTGTGTAGGGCTCAGATGTAAAATACATTTCTCTTGAATATTTGAGAAAATGGAAAGTCCTTCTAGAAAATCTAAGAAACAATAATCCTAGCTGCTGACACAAAGGAAAAAGGACCTCATTCACCCCTGCATGCCGTGATTTACTGGTTCCTACTGATTTCCGTGGGTCACTGTAATAAGTTATCTCTGCTGGAACCTCTGAAAGGCAGCCCTGAGATCTATATTTGTTTTGCATTCTGCTCTATCAGCAAGAATAATAAATTTGATGGTGTGAAACTGGACATGTCAGGGGCTTTCTTTAGTGACTGAGCAAAATGATGTCTCACTTTATTGTGACCCGTTCTCACTATATGTACTTTATTATTTTTTTTAAATATAGCTTATTGTCAAGTTAGTTTCCATATAACACCCAGTGCTCATCCCAACAAATGCCCTCCTCTATACCCATCACCCATTTTCCCTTCTCCCCCACCCCCATCAGCCCTCAGTTTGTTCTAAGTATTTAAGAGTCTCTTGTGGTTTGTCTCTCTCCCTCTCCTTAACTATTTTCCCCTTCCCCTCCCCCATGGTCCTCTGTTAAGTTTCTTCTGATCCACTTATAAGTGAAAACATATGGTATCTGTCTTTCTCTGCCTGACTTATTTCACTTAGCATAACACCCTCGAGTTCCATCCTCGTTGCTACAAATGGCCAGATTTCATTCTTACTCCTTGTCTACATGTACTTTATATATCTAAAATTATTTCATTACAAATTAAGTTCTTGTTCCTTCATCTGTATAGTTACATATCTAATATTTTATTATTGTGCAAATCAAATTGTGTAATAAAAATCTCTCTGGATGCAGGCAGATTAGAAAATGTTTTGTTACAAAAAAGACATTTACACTTGGAATTCAGACTTCCATTGCAATTAATTGCCTTATTGTTAGAATAAGGTGAATTTGAACACTTGTATTGTCCCTAGCTCATCACAAATAATAGAAATGGTGTACACTTTGGTCTAAGGTGAAACTGGAAAAAAGAGAAAAGAAAAATTATAGCAGATATCTCAATTAAAAGAACAAAAGTGGCATAACCAACATGGTCTAGTCAGCTGCTGAATGGGACCTTGAGATGTCTCCACTGGTCAGGGGCAAACAGATTAATAACAGAACATCCACGTGGAACTGGGTTCCCTTTCTTTCATAATCTCCCTATACTTTTCCGCATACACATCTTTTACATCTTTGGTTAGGTTTACTCCTGGATGTCTTCTGGTTTTTGGTGTAATTTGAAATGGGATTGATTCCTTAATATCTTTCTACTGCTTCAGTGTAAGTGTATTGGAATGCAACTGATTTCTGTACATTGATTTTATATATTGAAACTTTGCTGAATTCATGTATCAGCATTTTGGTGGAGTCTTTCATGTTTCATGTTTTCAGTGGAGAGTATCAAGTCATCTGCAAAGAGTGAAAGTTTGACTTCTTTCTTGCCAATTTGGATGCCTTTTGTTTCTTTTCATTTTCTGATTGCTGAGGCTAGGACTTCCAGTACTATGTTAAACACTAGTGGTAGAGTGTTGCTACACATGCTACACATGGCCAGATGACAATGAAATCAGATGACAAAAGCTGAGGACTGATGGATGTGGGGGGGAGGGGGGTATGGGCATAGAGGAGGACACTTATGGGGATGAGCACTGAGTGTTATGTGGAAACTAATTTGACAGTTAACTATTTGTAAAAAAAAAAATTAAAAAATTAAAAAATAAAAATTAAAAAATAAAATAAAATAAACCACTAGTGGTAGAGTGGACATCTCCATCACATTCCTGATCTTAAGGGGAAAACTCAGTTTTTCCATATTGAGGATGATATTAGCTGTGGGCTTTCATAGATGACTTTATGATGTTAAGGTATGTTCTTCCTATCCCTACTTTCTTGAAGGGTTTTTATCAAGAAAGTAAACTGTATTTTGTCAAATGCTTTTTTCTGCATCTATTAAAAGGATAATCTGGTTCTTATCCTTTCTTTTATTAATGTGGTTTATCACATTGATTGATACGCAAATATCAAACCAGCCCTGCAGCCCAGGAATGAATCCCACTTAACCTGGTGACTAAACCTTTTGATGTACTGTTGAATTTGATTTGATAATATCTTGTTGAGAATTTTTGCATTCATGTTTGTCAAGGATATTGGCCTGTAATTATTTCTGGAGGGGTCTTTGTCTGGTTTGGAATCAAGATAATGATAGCTTCAAAGAATGAAGCTTTCCTTCCGTTTCTTTTCTTTTCTTTTTTTTTTGGAACATTTTGAAGAAAATAGGTATTAACTAACCTTTAAATGTCTGGTAGAACATCCCTGGCCCCGGACTCATTTTTTGGAAGATTTTTGATAACTGATTCAAAGTTTTTGGCTGGTTTTGTGCCTGTTCAAATTTTCGATTTCTTCCTGTTTGAGTTTTGGTAGTGTGTGTCTAGGAATTTGTCCATTTCTTCCAGACTATGCAGTTTATTGGCATATAATTTTTCATCGTATTCTCTTATAAGTGTATTTCTGTGGTGTTGGTTGTGACGTCTTCTTTCATTGGTGATTTTAGCTGTTTGGTTCCTCTTGCTTTTTTTTTTTTTTTTTTGAGAAGTCTGGCTTCTTCTTTTGAGAAGTCTGGCTAGGTGTTTATCAATTTGGTTTATTCTTTAAAAAAAAAAAAACACAGCTCTTGGAGCACCTGGGTGGCTCAGTCGTTTGGGCATCTGACTTTGGACCACATCATGATCTATAGCTCAAAGCCTAGAGCCTGCTTCAATTTCTTTGTCTCCCTCTCTCCCTGCCCCACCCCTCTTTGTGCTCTGTCTATTCTAAAAAAAATAAAAGTTAAAAAAAATTTTTTTAAAGATCTTAGTTTCATTAATCTGTTCTACATTTTCTGGATGCTTTATTTTTTATTTCTGCTCTAATCTTATTTTTCTTCTCCTGGCTTTGGTCTTTATTTGCTGCTTCTTTTTTAGCTCCTTTACATGTAAGGTTAGGCTGTGTATTTGGGATCTTTCTTGCTTCTTGAGATAAGCTTGAATTCCCATGTATTATCCTTTTAGGACTGCCTTTGCTTCATCCCAAAACATTTGGACTGTCATGCTTTTATTTTCATTTGCTCCCATATTTTTAAAAAATTTCTTCTTTAATTTCCTGGTTGACCCATTCATGTTTTTTTTTTTGTTTGTTTTTTGTTTTTTTTACTGTTTGTTTATTTTTGAGAAAGAAAGAGACAGCGTGCGAGCAGGGGAGGGACAGAGAAAGAGGGAGACACGGAATCCAAAGCAGGCTCCAGGCTCTGAGCTGTCAGCACAGGGCCCGATGTGGGGCCCAAACCCATGAACCTGAGCTGAAGTCAGGAGCTTAACCAACTAAGCCACTCAGGCACCCACCATTCATTTTGTTTGTTTGTTTGTTTGTTTGAGAGAGCATGCATAAGCAGAGGAGGGGCAGAGGGAGAGACAGACAGAGTCCAAAACAGGCTCTGTGCTATAAGCCCAAAGTCTGATGTTGGGCCCAAACCTGCAAACTGTTAAGTTATGATCTGAGCTGATGTCGGATGTTCAACCGAGGAGCTGCCCAGGTGCCCCGAACCATTCATTCTTTAGTAGAATATTCTTCAACCTCTATGTATTTGGAGACTTTCCAAATTTTTGTCTTGTTGATTTCAAGTTTCATAGTATTGTAATCTGGAAACATGCATGGTATGATCTCAATCCTTTTATACTTGTTGAGGGCTGTTCTGTGACCCAGTATGTAGCCACACGCTGAAGAAAAGGTTCTCATACACTTAGACTGAGCAGATGTGCAGGGCTGCATCTGCCAGTGAAACAGCAGCAGCAGCAAACAGCACATAGTCTTTATTTCATGTTCCTCAGGTATAAACATCAGAGAATGTGAAAGCATGGGAGGAAAACACAAAGACCTTCAAGACGTAGACCAACATCTGTGTTTACAGGAAAGATGTGCAGTTTCAAGGACTGGGAGCCAGCTACAGTGGGTCTGTCTCCTAACTGGCTCCTGGGAGATCATGGCGCTCTGTTCTCATAGTCCTATCACATCTGAGAGCCTTGAGACCAAAACATCTCTGATGTTTCAGCAGTTACCCTGTTCACTTTCCCAGGGCTACAGTATACTCTCTAGAAGTAACTCCACAGCCTCCCCCCCTTTTTTTTTTATTAGTGGGACCAGGAGTTGTCATGAAAGTGGTGAATATCTGGGTATTGGTGAAGAACACCTTGGGTGGCTTGTTAGAGGAGCATAGAGATATCGTCATTTTGACAAATGTAACAAAAAACAAGATTATTAGCAATATTACAATCATATTAAACCAGGAGTATAAATTGAACCTAGAGAACCAGTTTTTTTGGGTTGATCCAGTTAGAAATATCATTGAGGGTGTCAATTGTGGCCTGTTGACTTTTTGTTAAAGGTTTTATAGTTGTTTTTGCAATCTGATATTTTAAGTCGTCAATGGAGACATTTAGGGGTGAGTCAATGCCTGATCAAGCTGTCTATGAATTTGACTCCTGGACTCATTGTATAAAGTAGGACTGATACTTTAAGTTGTGAAACTGCAGTCACATAGAAGCAATGATCAGGTCCATAATGCCTGTTGATGTTTCCCTAGCTAGACAAGAGTGGCCTTTAATGTCTGAAGTCAGGCAAGGATTTCTTGGTGCATTCTCACTTCTTCTTCTAAATCTAATGTGGTATTTTTCATATATTGGTTTATCTGATGTGCAATCTGTAAGGAGATGACTAGAGGGGTGGCTGCCTTGGCTGCTGTTGCTGCAAGTGCCCTAATGGCCAAAATAGTGACCAATAAAATGCCTAGAAAGCTTTTGGTTCTTTTTCTTCTAAAGCAGAGACAAGCTGTTGCAGTGGGACCTCCCCTAATCCCCGGTTGCCAAGGCCAGTTTAACTAGACTGGTAACCAGAGCTGTGCCTTTTGTTTGGCTATATAGACAAAGGTTATTCATATATGTGATATGTTTGTAGCGGAGAAACAGGGACCCCATGTTTTGTTCCCTATGAAAATAGTGTGTCTAATTAAAATCTGGAGTTGTAGATGCAAGTAAGAAAATATATGGCCTGGTGGTACATATGAGTACTGTTAATTTCATCAGTATAGGACCAGTTAAATTTACCACATATAAATGAAGCAGGTCCATGTCTAAATTTCCTTTGAATAAATGGTAGGCCAATTCTCCAAGAGGAAGTTTTAAAAGAAGACTAGGCATCAGTGGAGTATTTGAGTCTAAGTATTGGACCCGTAATTCCAGAATTCCATATGGGGTTAGAAGTTTCATAATGGAAAGGAAGCGACCCGTTTCAGATATGTCCTACCCAGGTTCTGTTGCTCTCCATCACCATCAGTCTTTGGGGTTCCCGCTTTTCAAGGATCGTATTGTTAAATAAGGATATTTGAGTAAAGTTACAAGAATGGCAGAGGTCCCATGAGAAGTCATCATAGGACCCCATCTCCAGCCAGGGTCTGGTACACACTGGCACTGGAGGTTTGGGTACATGTTTTCCCTCAGATAGGTCTCCCCCTATTTCTATTGTGAGAACATAACGTTGATATTTGATAGTACTTACCTGAGATTCATCTCCTGGTGTTTTAAATATGTTATTACTATACCATTGTTTGTGAAGAGGGACACAGAGACTTAGGTTAGTATTGCGAATATTAGGATTATAATAGAAACAAAGCGATGCCCAAGTGAGAAAAAGCCCAATTTATTGAGAGTCTATGTGATGGATAGTCAGAAGAATCATCCGCGTTAATAGGAATAGTGTTCTCCAGTAATAGAGGAGTCACTAGATGAGATAGGAATTTCAGGATCTTCCCAGGAGACTAGGTCAAAGATAGGAGGGCTAAGAAGGCGAGCCCAGTAGGTAAAAGTAGAGTGTGTGTGAGCAGAAGCAACAGATAAAGAATGCAGACACATTAGCAGGAGTGTTACCTTAGTTGAGTTGGCGGTAAGGCAAGAAATGAATGGATAGAAATAGTTTCAGGGGTCACAGGCATGCTTATGTTGATTAAAATTGCTTCACCCTGGGAGGTTAAATTTTTTTTTAATGTTTGTTTATTTTTGAGACAGAGAGAGAACACAAATGGGGAGGTGACACAGAGAGAGGGAGACACAGAATCCAAAGCAGGCTCCAGGCTCTGAGCCATCAGCACAGAGCCCAGTGCAGGGCTCAAACTCAGACTGTGAGATCATTACCCGAGCGGAAGTCAGATGCCCAACAGAATGAGCCACCCAGGCGCCCCAGGGTGGTTAATTTCTTAACATCACCCCAGGAGATGTCTTGGCTGGCTTCCTCTTCTTTGAATTCAACATCTCATTGGGAGGGGACACTGCCATCAATTTGAAGTCTGGTACTGGATTCCTGAGTTCCTCATGCCAACTCATGATGTGGTTTTATTAATGGGACAGGTACTCACACAGGATCTTGAGAAACCACAACAGCATAACCCCTCCTTAACAATGGTATTGGACCTTTCCAGGTTGGCCCCTCATTGGGCAATCTATACATTACCTTCAGTTTTGGGAGTTCCTGTCCAATTTGGAAATGTTTGACATTGCAGTACGAGAATTTCTGTCTAATTGTAAATGATTTATTGTGAATAGGGCTCTCATTAATCTGGCCTTAGGGGTGGAATTACCCCCCCCAACTTTTTCTGTAAATAAAAGTAGTTTTAGGAAGACGTTTGTGTGGTCCATGGTGGCTTGACTTTGTGGGTTCTAAGGAATTCTAGTGGAGTAGGGTATATTCCATTGCAAGAAGAATTGTAATTGTTGTGAGGTGTAAGTCGGGGCATTATCAGTTTTTATTTTTTTCAGGTACACTCATTACTGTAAAACATCCCAATAAATGAGAGATGGTATGTGAGGTGCATTTTCCCCTCTGGTCAGAAGCCCATATATATCCAGAAAAAGTACCAATGGACACATGCACCCATTAAAACTTACCAAAAGATGATATGTGTGTAACATCCATTTGGCATAATTGATTAGCTGTTAGGCCCTGAGAGTTTGTTCCATGGGGCAAGTAAGTAGGGAAGAATTGTTACCCTTCTGAGCAGGAACAAATGACATTATTCTCTTAAGCAAGAGGAATAGAAAATTGTTTGGATAGACAACGTGCACCTTGGTGAAAAAAGGAGTGAGAAGTGATAGCGGTTGATGAGCACTGGGTGTTATATGGAAACCAACTTGACAATAAACTATTTGTAAAAAAAAAAAAAGTGATAGCAGATGAGAAAACTGATTCTATTAATAAGGAGTCAGCTAAGTCATGTCCATATGTACAGGATCCAGGTAAATAAAAATTACTCAGAATATGAAATATGAAAGATGATGATGTGTTTGCAAAAGTGCTTGGGGTTCTAGAAACAAATTGAACAGAAGTTGATCAAAGTTAGTATTGAGAGTGGCACAGGAAGGTCATTAATTGAACAAAATATTGAGAGTCAGTAATTAAATCGGTTGGTTGATTAAAAAATGTTTTCAGAGCTCATATAGCAGCAACCAGTTCGGCCCTTTGGGTAGAAGTAGTGAGAGCAGTAAGGGCAATATCCTACTGGTGCTTCCTGTTCATGTAATGACATCTCGGGAGGTCCCTTTTGAGCCATCAATAAAAACAGTAAGAACATCAGAAATTGGTTGTTTTGAACTGAAAGTGTTAGCAGAGAGATGAAGAAATTGAAGTCCTGTATTCTTTCATCATCCAAGAGAGAATAAAGAAAATCACCTGTGTAATCTGCCATAGTGGATCCAAAGGTATTCTATCTCATCTTTATTAATTCCCGGAAAAATAGATATCGGGTGAGCCCTGGTAAGTTGAACGATACAATTGCGGCCTTCATGGATTAGTAGTCGGAGTGGCAGATAAGGAGGTACCTGTCTTTTGGGATGGGAAGTTAAAAATAACCATTCAATGATCAGATATTTAGTAAGCAAAAGTTGATAAATAACTCCAGAGGGAGGGGCGCCTGGGAGGGAGGGGTTCAGTCGGTTGAGTGTCCGACTTCAGCTCAGGTCATGATCTCATGGCTTGTGGGTTTGAGCCCCATGTTGAGCTCTGTGCTGACAGCTCAGAGCCTGGAGGCTGCTTCAGATTATGTGTCTTCCTCTTTCTCTCTACCCCTCCCCTGTTCATGCTCTGTCTCTCTCTCTCTCAAAAATAAGTAAACATTGAAAAAACTTTTTAAATAACTCCAGTGGGAGAATGGGGTGTGTTTATAATTAAAAGAGTGAAAGGAAATTGGGATGCCTATCGATCAATAAAGGTAATGGAGGTCCGATGTGTGACATGCCATGGGGAAGCAGGACAAGTCAAACAGTGAAGTAAGGTGTTATGTCGGAATTCCTAAAGTGGGTCTAAGCCAATTGATATGTCCTAAGGATTGTTGTAGTGAACTAAGAGTCGGTTTAGGAAGATGAATTTTATACGTTGTGGGATGACATAACTTTGCAAAAATTTACGTTCTAAATATTTCCATGGAGTTGACCTCTGAATTTTTTCAAGAGCAAAGAGGAGGCTGACAGAAGTAATTGACTGCATAAGAAATTGTAAACAAGTCTCAAGAGTATTTTTTGGGGGGCCTGCTAATAGAGTATCATCCATGTAATGATAAATGAGAACTTCGGGCTTTTTGGTGGGTGTTAAGGCTGCAGTAATGAACGACTGACACATGGTGGGGCTGTTCATCATGTATGGTGGCAGGAATTTCCAGTGAAATCTCTCTATGTTGGTGATTGTTACTAGTAAGGAGAGAGAAAGCAAATTCTTCCTTGTCATCCAGATGTAATGGAATAGTGAAGAAACAATCTTTTAAATCAATTACGGTATAATCTCGAGGAATTAAAGCTGGGTTAGGAAGGCGAAATTGTAATGGCCCCCTTGAGATCAAGCAAGCATTAACAGCCCTTACCTCATGGAGGAGCCTCCGTTTACCTGACTTCTTTGGAATGCAAAAAAAAAAAGAGTGTTTCAGGGGCTAGTTGAAGGTTCAATATGTCCAAGATTAAGTTGTTCTTTTACTAGTATTTGAATTTGCTTTAATTTTCCCCTTTTAAAAAAGCCATTGCTCCACCCAGACCAGTTCTCCTGCTTTCCAGTACATTGGGGGGTGGGGGGGATGTTTCAAGCTATGGCCTTTAGGGTAAATTTTACTGTTGGACAGGTTTAATTTGGTAAGTCCCAACCCCTATAATGATATCATGAAGTCAAGGACAAATGGGGCAATGGTGTCCCTCAGTGTCAGTACAGAAAAGGTGTTTATTTCCTAAAGGAAGTCCTTGTTCCCCCATCCCAGTAGTGGTCTGGGTTGTGGAGGCCAGGGGGATCTCAGCCAATTATGTGTCTTAATAACTGTAACATTGGCCCGAGTATCAATTAGACCATTAATTGGTTTGCAATTTTTATTTGTAAAGTTGGTCTTGTATGTTATATGGGCATGGCCCAGAATGCTTCATCTTTAGGATTAATGCTACCAAAACCTTTAGGGCCATGCCTAGCATTGCCAGTTGCCAGCACCCAATAAGGTAATATAAATAATTGTGCTATAGGGATATTTTCAGGAATCTCTGTGTAAACAGAGGACGTAATCATGATATAAATTTCTGTGGTAAAGTAAAAATCAGTAACTCCAGGTAAAACAAATATTCCTTTCAAGTGGTGCTAGATCTCCCTAATGGAAGTCGTATGTAACTGGGAAGAAGGGGGCTGAAAATGCCTGTAGGTCCCTTCTTGACTCCCTCCCATAATGTTAAGGGTTAAATTGGACTTAAGGCCCAAATCAAGTTCTGAGAGGTGGCAGCCAGGAGATCTGAGATTAGTCTAGGTTGGTTTTTTTTTTTTTTTAATATTTTTTATTTATTTCTAGGACAGAGAGAATCAGCGTGAGCAGGGGAGGGTCAGAGAGAGAGGGAGATACAGACTCGGAAATAGGCTCCAGGCTCTGAGCTGGCAGTCAGCACAGAGCCCAACGCGGGGCTCGAACCCACGAACCGCGAGATCATGACCTAAGCAAAAGTCAGACGCTTAACCGACTAAGCCACCCAGACGCCCCGAGATTAATCTAGGTTTTGATTGAAGGGGTTGTTTGCTGATTTGGGGATCCATTCTTTGACACCCACATTCCAAATTTGGGATACCTGACTCCTGTTTTGTCTCCAGGCACAGGCCTTCAAGTTTTCCTGAATAGAGTTACCTTGGGGCTCAATTCTTGATCTTCATCGATGGGCCCAATGATATCCTCTTTTACATTTTGGGCATTTTTTGAATAGGGTGATGTAAGACTTATTTTCCATACTTAAAATATTTTGGGGGTTTTTTATGCTGAGGCTAATTACACAGCTTTATAGGATTCAGTTACCACATTTACAGCAATATTAGGGTTCTGTCCCTGTAAGGGTGCAAGGATCTCCTGGCAATCTTGGTTAGCATTTTCATATGCCAATTGAAGGGTTAAGACATTTTGAGCATCCACATTATTAACCTGTCTTAAGACAGCAGTTTGTAATCTTTCAATAAAGGACACATAGAGTTCATTTGCAACTTGTTGGATGGTGGCAAAGGAGCCCATGAGTGTCTGAGCATCAGGGATATGGGACCAAACTTTACATGCCAATCTGAGATCTGGGGTAAAGGTCTGCAGCCCGTGTTTATTTGAGCCTGTATAGTCCTATAGGGACCCTATCCCAAAAGCATGCCCATTCCAATAGGAAGTCCATTATTTAAATTCTCCATAGCTGGGGACACCAAGGTGGGTCAGTCAATTGTCCCACTTCAACTCAGGTCATGATCTCAGAGTCTGTGAATTCAAGCCCTGCATGGGGCTCTGTCTGACAGCTTAGAGCCTAGAGCCTACTTCAGATTCTATGTCTGCCTCTCTCTCTTCCCTTCCTCTGCTCATGCTCTCTATCTCCCTCAAAATAAAATAAACATAAAAAAATCTTAATAAATTCTCCATAGATGCAATTTGTAATCCATCTTTTTTGCAACCAGAGGGGATATTGAGTGGTATTGAGAACCATTTTAAGTAAAGTTTTCCAATCCCAAAGGGTCATCTCATATTCTCCCCCTATTTCCTCTATAATTCCCCCGGTAAAGGTGCTCAAGAGTCCACTCTTACGTATGCTTTTACAGAGCTCCTTAAAAAACCTGTAAAGGAAGGTGATCATGCTGATGTGCCTGACCTTGAGCCCATAGAATGGGTAGGGTTATAGCAAAACCTTCCTGTACTCGTCTTTCCTTTAACATGGATTCTACTAGAAAAAGTAAAGGGGTTGAGGGTTTAATGCAGGATCCACTGGTGGGACCAGAGGAAGAGATGGAGAAAAGAAGGGTCCTGCATATTAGTGGCGCCGGGGTTAGACATATTTGGTAATGTGCCTGGAGCTACAGGTTTTGGGGTCCTGTCCCTAATGGGAGACAGAGGAGGTGAATTAGGAGGCAGGGGGATTAAGTCCTGCCAACTATCTTTATCAGGTTTTTCTTGTAAAGCATGAATAGCAATGTGGCTTAAGGTGTGTAAATTAGAGATCTTTATTGGGCCAAGAGCACTTTTTTAAAAAGTAATGCCCTATGCCCTCCCAATCTGCCAATTCAAGGGATCCCTTAGCAGGGTATCATGGACATTGATGATAAATTATAAAAAGCAATTGCGTTAAATCTTTGGGACTTTACATCCTGATGAGTGTAAAAACATATGGAGTTGCTCCTTATGTATATTCTTCTGTTGGTGAAACTTTCACGACAGGTGAACATGAAAACAAAAGTAAAAGAGACAAGAAGATGATGGGGTTCTGCACACCTGATTGGAAAAGGAAAGACTGAGGATAATTTGCTGATCTTGTTATGGGCACTGAGATTCAATGGTTCCTACCTGAATGAGGGTTATGGGTACCAAGGACCAGTAGATCCTACCTACATGAGGTTTGTAGGCATCAAGTGTCGGTAGGCCCAACCTAAATGAGGGTTATGGGCACTGAGTGCTAGTAGTTCCTACCTGAATGAGTGGACATCCTTTTCCCTTTTTTGGGCTTGAGAGATGAGGTATGAAGCTAGGAGCCAGTCAATTCTGCTGGTCCCTGTTTGGTCACCACTATGCACTGAAGAAAAAGTTCTCAGACAACTTAGACTGAGCAGACGTGCAAGGCTGCCTCTGCCGGTGAAACAGCAGCAGCAGCAAACCACATAGTGTCTTTATTTCATGTTCACCAGGTATAAACATCCAAGAATGTGAAAGCACGGGAGGAAAACACAAAGATCCTCAAGACATAGACCAAACATACATCTGTGTTTACAGGAAAGATGTGCAGTTTCAAGGACTGGGAGGCATCTACAGTGGGTCTGTCTCCTAACTGGCTCCTGGGAGATCATGGCACTCTGTTCTCACAGTCCTATCACATCTGAGAGCCTTGAGACCAGAACGTCTCTGATGTTTCAGCAATTACCCCGTTCACTTTCCCAGGGCTTACAATATACTCTCTAGAAATAACTTGACATATTATGTGATCCATTTTGGAGAATGTCTCATGTGTCCTTGAGAAGACTGTGTATTCTGCTTTTGGATGAAAAGTTCTAAACATATCTGTTAAGTCCATCAAGTCCAATGTGCCATTCTGAGTCGTTGTTTCCTTACTGTTTTTCTGCCTAGATGATCTGTCCGTTGCTGTAACTGGAGGATTAAAGTCCACTGCAATCACAGTATTATTAGCTATACATTTACTTATTTTTGTAATTGATTTACAAAATTTGGGTTCTATCACGTTAGGGGAATAAACATTTACAATTGTTAGTTCCTCTTGATGGATGACTCCTCAAGGATGATATAATGCCCTTTTTCATCTTTTGTTACATTCTTTGTTTTTTTTTAATGTTTTTTATTTATTTCTGAGAGAGAGAGAGACAGCGTGAGCAGGGGAGGGTCAGAGAGAGAGAGACACACAAAATCTGAAGCAGGCTCCAGGTTCTGAGCTGTCAGCACAGAGCCCGATGCAGGGCTTGAACCCACAAACCATAAGATCATGACCTGAGCTGAAGTCAGACGCTCAAACGAGCCACCCAGGCGCCCCTACATTATTTTAAAATCTAGTTTGGGGGCATGAGAGTGGCTCAATCAGCTGTGTCCAACTTCAGCTCAGGTCATCATCTCATGGTTTGTGAGTTCAGGCCGCATGTCGGGCTCTGTGCTGACAGCTCAGAACCTGGAGTCTTCTTCAGATTCTGTGTCTCCCTCTCTCTCTGTCCCTCTCTTGCTTGTACTTTGTCTCTCACTCTCTCTCAAAAATAAATATTAAACAATGTAACCTAGCTTGTCTGATATAGGTACGGCTACTACATCTTTCTTTTGATGTCCATTAGCAAGATAGATGGTTCTCCATCCCCTCACTTTGAATTTGCAGCTTCCCTCGGGTCTAAAATGAGTCTCTTATATACAGTATATAGATGGATCTTTCTTTTTATTAATCTTTTCTGATACCCTATGTCTTTTGATTGGAGCATTTAGTCCATTTACATTCAGAGATTAGTGAAAGATATAGATTTAGTGTCATTGTGTTATTTAAGGTTTCATGTTAGTGGTCATATCTCTGGTCCTTTATATTCTTTGCTGCTCTCCACTCAGAGAGTCCCCCTTTAGATCTGCTGCAAGTCTGGTTTAGTGGTCATGAACTCCTTTAGTTATTGTCTGGGAAAGCCTTTCTCTCTCCTATTTGAATAACACCTTGCTGTAAGAATTCTTGGCTGCATATTTTTCCTATTTAGCATATTGAATATTTCCTGCCACTCTCTTTGGACCTGCTAAGTTTCAGTGGACAAGTCTGGTACTCCTTTATGTGTCTGCCCTTGTAGGTTAAGGCCCGTTTGTCCCTAGTTGCTTTCAGTATTCTGTCTTTATATTTTGCCGGTTTCACTATGATATGTTGTGGTGTTGACCTGCTTTTGTTGATTTTGAAGGGAGTTCCCTGTGCCTCGTGGACTTGGATACCTGTTTCCTTCCCCAGACCAGGGAACTTCTCAGCAATAATTTTTTCAAGGATCCCTCTGCCTTTCTCTGACACTACTTCTTCTGGAACTCCTATGATATGGATATTATTTCATTTCCTGGAATGAAATTTTTATTTCATGGCTTTATCACATTTTTCACATATATAGTATTCCATTTGAGTATGAATCTTGTGGTGTTGAATGAGACTTGAACATGGATTAAAGAGCTTCCCAAATTCTTTATATTTGTAAAATCATCTCCAGTATGCATTTTCTGATAAGTAATCAAGGTTTCCATTGCTTTAAAAAACTTACCACAGTTTTTACATATATCATTACTCTCCAAAATGAATTATCTAACGTGGAGTAGGGTTGAGCTGTTCTTACAAATTCTGTCAGTCTTAAAATTTGTAAGGTTTGGTCCAATATGAATTCTAGGATAATGAATAAATATAGAACTGTGATTAAAGGACTTCCCAAATTCTTTACTTTGGTAAGAATTCTCTCAAATATGAATTCTGTGATAGTTGAGTAAGGGTTGAGTGGTAGGTAAAGTTCTTGGAGCATTCTTTACATGTGTTTGATTTCTCTTCAGTATGAGTTCTGTGATGTCATGTAAGAGTTCAGTACCTCTTAAAGGCCTTGTCACCTTTACCTTTGTAAGGTTTCTTTTGAGTATCAATTCTTTAATTTCTAATAAGGTTTGAATTATGGTTAAAAAGCCTTGTCACATTCTTTACTTTTATAAGGTTTCTTTCAGTATGAATTGTGCATGTTGACTAAGGTTTGGATTTTAAAGGTTTTACCACATTCTTTACATTTGTAGGGTTTCTCCCCAGTATGAATTCTGTGATGTTGAGTAAGGTGTGAGTGGCTCTTAGAGGCCTTACCACATTCTTTACATTTTTAAGGTTTTTCTTCAGTATGAATTCTTTGATGTTGAATATGGTTTGAGTGACTGTTATAAGCCTTACCACATTCTATACATCTATAAGGTTTATCTCCCATATGAATTCTGTTACTGATTAAAGTTTGAGTGGTGGGCAAAGGCCTGGCCATGTTCTTTACATCAGTAAGGTTTCTCCCCAGTATGGATTTCCCTATGTCCATTTAGTGATAAGCCATACTTAACGGCTTTACCACATTCTTCAAATTTGTAAGGTTTCTCTCCACTGTGCATTCAGTGATGATAAGACAGTCTTGAGGGCCAAAGGTTTCATCACATTCCTTACAAAGATACCTTTTCCTTCCAGTACCAACTGTCTTATGTATTAGTCTTGGTAACTTACTAAACATGTTCCCAGGTTTATTACATCTGGATTTTTTTTCCCCCACATGAGTCCTCTGATGATCACAGGATCATTGGAGGACAGCTTCAGAGTTTTCCCACATTCATTATATTTACAAGGATTCTCTCCCATATGCATACTCTTATATATAAAAATGTTAGAGCTTTGATAAGTCATCCCCACATTTATTACATTCATAACGGTTCTCTGGAAAATGAGTCCTTAGACATTTGTTAACATTTGACCACTGATTAAATTTTTTCTCAGTTTCACCACATTGGACAGTTCTGTCTCCATTAACAGTGCTCTCTCTGGTAGAGTTGTGGGTTTGACTTCTTGGTGAGGGACCTCAAAAATTGACACCATTTTTTTTTCATTTTTTTTAAAAATTTTTAAATGTTTTTTATTTATTTCTAGGAGAGAGAGAGAGAGAGACGGCGTGAGCAGGGGAGAGTCAGAGAGAGAGGGAGTCACAGACTGAAACAGGCTCCAGGCTCTGAGCTGGCAGTCAGCACAGAGCCCGACGCGGGGCTCGAACCCACGAACTGCGAGATCATGACCCAAGCGAAAGTCGGACGTTTAACCAACTAAGCCACCCAGGTGCCCCATTTTTTTTTCATTTTTAAGTCTATGATTTTCAGAAATATGCAACTAAAAAGTTAATGCAATCCTATTTTCAAAATGGTTAAAATAATTATTTTCAGCATGGACTAGGTAAATTTCCAGATTTTTCCAAATTTTTATTCTGCAAATATATTTGGATTTTTGCTTACAAAAACACATGAATTTGCTGAAGTAGCTGACTTTAAAAGGTTTCCCAAAGTGTTTTATATCCTTCAACAGTTTGGGCAGTGAGAATCTCATTACAAGCAGTTGTCTCAATTTGGATATCTCCTTCATGACTTCTTTGATGAACGTTACTCTTTCTATCATTATCCAGGTCTATCATTAAGTGCAAACTCTCAAGGGCACTAGGTTTGTATCTACTCATTGATGTGTTTTGGAAAGAAGCTTCTATGTACAACTTTAGCAGGAAACTCAGGATGCCATGTTAAGATACAGCTGAAAGATACCAAGTAACAGAAAAGTAAAATCATTCCACTTCTCATTCTCAGAGGATATGCTTACAGCTTCTATACAACCTTAAAATCAGTCACAGAATGTCAGCAAGGTGGCTGAGAAGGAATCATCAGGACTTCATTCCTCCATAGACACATAATCTTGCATACAACTTAGTGATCACATAGCCTAATAGATAATGCTGTGGTATTGTCATGGTATAGCACAAATCATTTTCTTATACCTCAAATACTCAGGAAAAATACAATAGGAGCCCAAAATACCAGCAGGAAGGAAATTTAAACATATAACAGAAATGAACAATGTAGGATATGGCAAAACTAGGAAAATATCAACAATAGAAAGAGTTCATTTTCAGAACTAATGAACAAAATTGACAAACCATTAACTAAAGAACAAAAGCAATAAGACCAACTAGAATCAGAAATAAAGATAGACACAGTATAACTGAAAACATAGAAATAATTTGATATAAATGTCAAAAACATAGAATCTACCTGGACTCCCTCATAAAGAAATACTTTTAAAAACCTCAACTGAAAAAAAAAAAAAAACCTCAACTGATCTTTAACTACTAGGTAGATTGAACAAGTAATTAAAACAAACACTCCAAAGAAAAGTACTTTTCCAGATGAATTAACTGGATAATTCATATAAAGGAATCTCCTCAAACATTTCCAAGGAGGAAAAAGAATGGAGATTTAGAAAACACTGTCTGTGACCCCAGCATTAATAGGTTATCAGAGCAAAGGAAGACATCATGAGTAAAGAAGAGTACAAACTACTACCTGTGGGGAATATTCATGGAAAGTCCACAATAAAACAAAGCAAATTAAATTTTAGAAATTAATACTTTAAATGACTAGCAAGCGGGAATTCTTGAAATTCAAGGGTTTTCAACATATGAAAAACTGTGAGTTTAAGCCTGCACCTTAAAAGAATGAAGGTCGGGGCGCCTGGGTGGCTTAGTCGGTTAAGCGTCCGACTTTCGCTTAGGTCATGATCTCGCAGTTCGTGGGTTCGAGCCCCGCGTCGGGCTCTGTGCTGACTGCCAGCTCAGAGCCTGGAGCCTGTTTCAGCTGTGACTCCCTCTCTCTCTGACCCTCCCCTGCTCACGCTGTCTCTCTCTCTCCTAAAAATAAATAAAAAAACATTAAAAAAAAATTAAAAAAAAAGAATGAAGGTCAAAATTGACATGATTATATTAATTGATACAGAACAGGAAGTGGACATACAGGACACAATTTTTTTTTATTAAAAACACTCAGTAAAGCAAGAATAGAAGGAAACAACCACAATGTAATAAAGGCCATGTATGTATGGAAAGCTGAAATCTCACATATTCAATAGTAAAACACTAGAAGCTTCTTCTATAAGGTAATGAAGTGACTTCACTACTTTCATTCAACATAGCACTGGATAGTCTATTCAGAACAATTAGGCAAGAAGAAAATACATTAAAGGCATCCAAAATGGAAAAGAAAAAAACAAAATGATCTCTGTTCACAGACAATGTGATCTATAGAAATCCAACAGAATCCTTATTTTTATATTTTTGGTGTTTTTGTTTTGATTACCACTTATATTGCTTATTTCTGCTAATTTTAACCAGTGGACACTCGGTTTTCAAATTTTTATACCATAAATTTTTTAATCAAACTGTTTATTTAAACTTTATTTTCTCTTGTTTTCATGTTTATTTTTGAGAAAGAGTGAGGGAAACAGAATTCTACGAAGGCTTTGCACTGTCAGCAGAGAGCCTGACTTGGGGTAAAAGCTCACAAACTGTGAGGCCATAGCCTGAGCTGAAATCAATAGCCAGACAGTAAACTGACTGAGCCACACAGGAGCCCCTCACTTTTTTCTTAATATTCCATCACAACGAACTAGAAAAAGGAAAAAATATAGGCAAAATTTAGTAGAAGGAAATGAGAAAAAATCAGAAATAAACTAGTGACAAATAAAATAGAACAAATAACATTGAAAGTGATGCCCAGTTTTTTTTTTTAAAAAAAAAAAGCACAAATACTTCTTGGGGTATTTGTGATGACTTGGTAACCATTATCTAGTTTTGTTTTCAGATGTATGAGCCTAGAGTCCTCCCATATCACCTACATCTTTCTCTCCTTGAAGAATCTGTTTTTAAAAATGTGTGAAAACTCACAAATTTTACAAAGTTGAATACAAATCTAACACTTAAAAATTAGTTGTGTTTCTACACAACAAATAACAATCCCCCAAATGAAGAGAACTACATTTACAATAGAATGGCAAAGAATAAAATGCATAGGATTTAACATAATGATAGCAGTCACAACTGCTATGATGAAAACTATGAAATATTTTGCAGGATTGAAAGAAAAATAAGTGGAATTACATCCATGTTCTTGGAAAGGAACACCTAACACTACTGAGCTGTTGGGGTACCTGGTGGCTCAATGTGTTAAGAGTCTAACTTTACCTCAGGTCACAGTCTAATGGTTTGTGGGATCAAGTTTTGTGTCAGGCTCTTTGCTGACAGATCAGAGTCTGGACCCAGCTTCCAATTTTGTCTTTCTCTCCACCTTCTTGGCTTGTATTCTGTCTCTCTCACTCATCTCTCTCTCAAAAACAAAACAAAAACAAAAACAAAAAAACAAACACCACTACTGAGCTGTCAACACTACTGAATGTCATGTACAGATTTAATGAAATCTCCATCAAAATCCCAATGACATTTTAGGCAGAAAGATCAATACCTATCCTAACATTCATATCATTTAACAAGATGTCGCATACTGAGAATATTCTTGAAAAAAAAAGAGTACATTGGTAGCACCACACTTCCTGATTTAAAACATACTACAAAGCCTGATAACTACATAGTTATCGGATAATGTACTATAAAGACAGGCATAGAATAATGCAAAGTGAAGGTGAACTACACATACACTCCTCTAATGCTAATGTGTATGACAATGAACTGAAAATCTTGTTAAAATTCATATTCTGATTGAAATTTCTAGGTGGGGTCTGAGTTTTCCACACTTCTCATTAGCTTCAATGGATATCAACATCTCCAATTCAAAAGTCATACTTCTGGGGAGCCTGCTTGGATTCTCTTTCTCCCTCTGTCTGCTCTACCCTCACTCATTTGCAAGCTCTCACTCTCTCAAAATAAATAATTAAACATTAAAAAGGAGCCACACTTAAAAAAAAATGGATGACTTTGAACTTCAAAGATATTGTGGAGGGGCGCCTGGGTGGCTCAGTTAAGTATCTGACTTCGGCTCAGGTCACGATCCTAGGGTTCGTGGGTTTAAGCCCCATGTCAGGCTCTGTGCTAACAGCTCAGAGCCTGGAGTCTGCTTCAGATTCTGTGTTCCCCCCTTCACTCCCCCATCCTGCTCATGCTGTGTCTCCATCTCTCAAAAATGAATAAACATTTAAAAAAATTTAAAGGTATTGTAGGGGGCGCCTGGGTGGCTTAGTCGGTTAAGCGTCCGACTTTCGCTTAGGTCATGATCTCGCGGTTCGTGGGTTCGAGCCCCGCGTCGGGCTCTGTGCTGACAGCTCAAAGCCTGAAGCCTGTTTCAGTCTGTGACTCCCTCTCTCTCTCTGACCCTCCCCTGCTCGTGCTGTCTCTCTCTCCTAGAAATAAATAAACATTTTTTTAAAAATTTAAGAAAATAAAGGTATTGTAGAAATTACAGCTTCTAACATGAAGAACAAAAGCGACAATTCTTATTGAACATTTACGACCCATTACAGACCATTTTAATAGTTTTTCATAAATTCACCCATGAATCTATACTAACCTATGAGAGAATTTTTATTAATCTTTCAAAACGTACCTTGCCAAAACTTGAGTAAAGAACTTGAGTTTTACCCCAGCAAGTCTGACTTTGAATTCAACTAAGATCACACAAACTATTATACAGAGGCAACCCTAAAAGAAGATTCACTGCAGGTTTCACACTGACAATGATAATGCAAACACATTTACAACACAGAACTCATCAACTAAAAGAATTGAATGTATAAAATAAAATATGAAAATTACATATTAAAGTATAAAATTGATAGTTTCAATGCCAATGAAAAATTTTTACTCTAAGAAATGTTTTCAGGGGCATAAAATTAAGAAATCTATTTGTAGAAGAAGGTTATAGTGTCTTGCAAACACACCACCAAGACAAACACATACCCAATTTAACCAAAATAGCTATTAGTTGGGGCACCTGGGTGGCTCAGTCGGTTAAGCATCCGACTTTGGCTCAGGTCAGGATTTCACCACTCGTGGGTTTGAACCCCATGTCCAGCTCTGTGCTGACAGCTCAGAGTCTGGAGCCTGCTTCTGATTCTGTGTCTCCCTCTCTCTCTGACCCTCCCCTGCTCACACTGTCTCTCTCTCTCTCGCTCAGAAATAAATAAAACATTAAAAATTTTTTTAAAAAAATAGCTATTATTTGAGTCTCCTAGAACACAGAGTTTTTGTCTCATTTATCATTTGGGCTGAATTATATTTTACAATTTGAACACAGTTTAGTAACATATATGGTTCATTTTTTCTTTCTCTGAAGCAACAGAGCGGTGATAAGGATGATTGTGTCTGACAGGAGGGTGAGATAAAATGCCAATTCGTATATCAGTCAGGGCAGTCCTACAGTCTCCACTTGAAGCACCAATGTCTCTAACAAAAACAGGAGAAAGCCCTCATTTTCCAAAGCAGACTCAAAACAAAGTGAAACATGAAAGGGAGTTTCTAGAAAAAATGACCTCTTTCAATAAATCCTCCTAAAGTACTTAATGATAAATGAGAGAAAAAAAAAACTATTAACCTTAAGATAGAAGGATGCAGCAGAGGGCAGAGAGAAAATGAAGTGCTTGAACCTATTATAATGGGTCACGTAGGTATCAGGTGCCTAATGATCTTCAAAGGAAATAATAACTGCATTGAAATAAATGTCTGAAATAAGAACGCAAATCATAATCTAAATGTAAACATAGGGGAATCTGGGTGGATCAGTCACTTACGTGTCCAACTCTTGATTTCTGCTCAAGTCGTGATCTCGTGGTTCATGTGTTTGAGCCCTGAATCAGGCTCTGCACTGAGAGCATGAGGCCTGCTTGGATTCTCTCTTCCTCTCTCTGGCCCTCTCCCACTCACATTTGCCTTCTCTCTCTCTCTGTCTCTCTCTCTCTCTCTCTCTGAAAATAAAATAAAATGTAAAATAAATAAAATAAATGGATAGCATCTGTTTTATTCAATTACCAAACCCAATATAGCAACCATATATTTAACTATAATAATGTGTTTAACTTTGTCTTTCATGAGTGATTAGAGACTTTCAGAAGCTTCTCTTTGAAATGTTCTCAACAGCTCAATCACAAAGGCTTGGGCCAAAGATTCTGACATGGGAGATTACCTGATGTACAGTGCTTGTGAAACTATGATCTCCTTTTTGTGCCCTTTCCTCATTTAATAATGTTCTTTGGGGTTCCTAAAACATTAGGGGATTTCTCCACTGCAATACAGATGGACTGGGGGTTTTAATAGAAGCCCTAGCCCTCATACTGACTGATATCCTGTCCCATTTTTTTTCTCTCTCAAAAATGGTGTTCTTCGGGGCGCCTGGGTGGCTTAGTCGGTTAAGCGTCCGACTTTCGCTTAGGTCATGATCTCGCGGTTTGTGGGTTCGAGCCCAGCGTCGGGCTCTGTGCTGACTGCCAGCTCAGAGCCTGGAGCCTGTTTCAGTCTGTGACTCCCTCTCTCTCTGACCCTCCCCTGCTCACGCTGTCTCACTCTCTCTGTCTCCTAGAAATAAATAAAACATTAAAAAAAAATGGTGTTCTTCTTTGAGAGTGCCTATAGCACTGTATCTCTCTATAAAATCATTAATGATCTAGTAAGTAGAAGAGGAACAGGCAAAGTTCATTTAATGCTTCATTCCACTGTTTTAACAAAGTGACCCTTGAATAATGCAGGAGTTCAGTGTACCCACCCCTCATGCTGTTGAAATCCATGTATAACTTTGACTCTCTAACAACTCATTTTAATAGTCTGTTGACAAGAAACCTTATCAAAAAGAGTCAGTTAACATATTTTATTTCATAGGTGTTACATAGGGTATTTCTGCAATTAAAGAACCTCAACAAAAGAAGATGTTAACATCAGAAGGAAGATAAAATACATTTACAGTACGATAGTGTAAATACATCTGACTGTAAGTGGATGCAGAGTTCAATCCCATGAGGTTCAAGGGTTAAGTGTGTTTTGTGTTACTGTCAGTTTACCTTTGG
Organism: Proteles cristata cristata; assembly: GCA_017311185.1. Classification (NCBI taxonomy): domain Eukaryota; kingdom Metazoa; phylum Chordata; class Mammalia; order Carnivora; family Hyaenidae; genus Proteles; species Proteles cristata. Next base: position 715,291 of record JAESUZ010004325.1, read on the forward strand.
CCTTGATGAAAGTGGGGCTGGCTAAGCTGGTGTAGGAGAACACTTCATCTATTACAGATCACTGTTCATATAGTGAAATCCATACACTGTTATTTATTAAAACGATAAGTTCAAACACTCACTAAGCAAACCACTGCAAGATCACTGTAGGATCTTTGGTCAAAATACCCATTACAAGCATTCAAGAACCATTCTTATTTCTCTGATATAATAATCTGTGACTTGTACTTCCCATGTTTTTCACACTGAGGCTAATTACTGATTTACAATATTGTACATTCTTTTATGGAAGAGTTACCTGGGGCGCCTGGGTGGCTTAGTTGGTTAAGCGTCCGACTTTCGCTTAAGTCATGATCTCGCGGGTCGTGGGTTCGAGCCCCGTGTCGGGCTCTGTGCTGACTGCCAGCTCAGAGTCTGGAGCCTATTTCAGAGTCTGTGTCTCCCTCTCTCTTTTACCCTCCCCTGTTCATGCTGTCTCTCTCTCTCTCCTAGAAATAAATTAAAAAAAAAAAAAAAAAGGAAGAGTTACCTATACTTTCTTCAAGTATCTGTGAAAATTTCTTTATGTCAATTTTGTAACAAATGTTCTTCCAGGAATGGCTATTATGAAAATACATCCAGATTTTTTTTTTTTTACAAATAGTTTGTCAAATTAGTTTCCACATAACACCCAGTGCTCATCCCCACAAGTGTCCTCCTCCATGCCCACCCCTCCCCCCCCACATCCACCAGTCCTCAGTTTTTGTCAGCTTTCAAGAGTCAAAAATACATCCAGATTTTAATGAACTGCTACTGTTGTCTCAAAGAGCAAGTGACAAAACTATTTAAAATTGAAATTCTCTTGCTGTCCTATTGTAATGCAAAGAATGATTCCCTGAAGACTTACCTCATGCTGCCTTACATCACTTTTGTATGTCAATCACAAAGACATCTCCATGTAGACATTCTTCATACATCATACATGACAGCCTCTTGAATCTTCCTTGGAAAAGTAGGTATGAGTGAATTCCACATCATAGAAGAGCCCCTCCTTTGTGTAAGACAGCAACAATCAAATCATTTTCCATGCTCACAAACAATAAAGCCATAGCATGAGATGATTTAGGAGTAAAATTAATATGTACTGTGCAAATACTCTCATATATGTTCCAAAAAAACAGCCACAACACAAACAAGAGAGACACACTGATAATAATTATCCGTCTCCAGACATCCAACCCCCTGCTAAATACTTTCATGCATATTAACAAATACAGTTGCCAGGGCGCCTGGATGGTTCAGTCAATTAAGGGTGTGACTCTTGGTTTCAGCTCAAGTCATGATCTCTGTTTGTGAAATCAAGCTATGCTTCAGACCTGTGCTGACAGTGTGGAGCAGGCTTAGGATTCTCTGCCTGTTCCTTCCTCTCAAAATAAATAAACAAAAAAACTACAATTGACCATTGGATAACATGGGTTTGAACACTATTGGCCCACTTATGCACATATATTTTTTTTTAACAAATACAATACTGAAAACACGTTTTCTCTGTTTTGATTTCCTTAGTATTTTCTATTCTCATGCTTGCATTATTAGAAAAATACCATATATAATACAGATAATATACAAAGGTGATGACTGACTTAATATTCTAGGCAAGGCTTCTGGTCAACAATATACTATTTCCATGTAAAAGTAGGTATGGCTTTAAGTTTGGAGACTCAGAAGGTATACACAGATTTTCAATTGTGCAGGGGTTAGTGCCCCTAACAATTGCATCATCCAAGGCTAAAATATAATTGATTTGAGTGTTTTAATGTTTTATTCTTTCTGTAATAAATACTCTGATTTTTGAATCATGTCTGAAAACTAGTACTTATGTTTTCTGCTGTGAATTTGGATTTTATCTAGATTTGGCTTTATATTACATAGTTTGCTGATTATTTACATCTCTATGCTTTTATCCTTTATAAAGATTCTATTTGCTAGGGGGGTTGGGGGGGTGAGAAGGGATGAGGTGCTATTAGTTGAGTGGTCTGACTCTTGCTTTTGGCCCAGGTCATTATCCAAGGGCCATGGGATTGAACCCTATGTGGGCTTTGCATTGAGCATAGAGCCTATTTAGGATTCACTCTCTCTCTCTCTCTCTCTCCCTCTGCCTCTCTTCCTCTCTTTACAAGAAAAGACAAGACTCTATTTTATACTCAAGTGTATCTTAAAAACAAAAGTCGGCCATCATTTTTTACATTTGTAGGGTTTCTATGCAGTATGTTTTCTCTGATATTGAGTAAGGGTTCAGTTCCGGGTGAAGACTTTGTCACCATTCTTCACTTTTGTAAGGTACCACCCCATGATTTTTTATCTTATACTGAATAGTTTTGATTATGAGTTAAATGGCATGTCACATTCATTACATATCTTTATATTTTATTTTTTAAATGATTTCTTTATTTCAGAGAGAGAGAGAGAGCAAGCGCAGAGGATGGACAGAAAGAGGGGAGCAGAAGATCTGAAGTGGGCACTGCTCTGACAGCAGCAAGCCTGATGTGGGACTTGAGCTCACAGACTGTGAGACCATGACCTGTGTTTATGTGGGAAGTTCAACCAATGGAGCCACCCAGGTGTGCACATTCCTTACATTTTAAGCTTTTTCTCCACTATGTACTCTCTGATGTTCATAAACTTTATAGTTCTGCTTAAAGGCTTTGTCATATTTTATTTTACATTGTAGCCTTCTCCCTACTATTTATAAACTTATGTTGGTAAGTTTTGAGTGGTAGTTAATGTCTGCCACATTTTTTTTTTGATTTGTGTTTTTCTCAATATAAATCTCTGCTGTTGAGTGAATTTTGAAGACAAGTTAAAAGTTTTGCCATAGTTACTACATTTCCATGTCTTCTCTCCAATAAGGATACAATGATGTATACTAATATTTGAGCTTTTATAAAAGCCTTTCCCATACTTATTACTTTAAGATGGATTCTCTGGTGTTTGTTAGGATTAACATTTTCCCCAGATTCATTGAATTGATACACTCTATCTCCATTATAAAATCCTTGGTAATTATGGAAGATCGAGTACTCACTGAAGATCGTCCTAAGTTCACAACACATGAAAACTTGCTCCAAATTATTTAATAGTATAGTAGAATATTCAGTCATGTTTAATTAAATATCCAACCATGTTTGTCAAAATTAAGAGACTTTGAAACAAAAAGAGAGTATGTGTTGGTGGAAGAATCAAGAACCCTTCAAAAAATACCTGTTAAATCAATCATACTTATAATTTTTATCTTCATTGTTAAATATCTAATTTTCAGAAATGTTTCAGTGAATGATTAGAGTCATGTTATATATGGAATGGTTTGAATGGTTACTTTCAGCATGGGCTAAGGGACTTTCCAGAACTGCCGAATGTCCTTTTAGAGAATATGTATGTTTAAAAAATGGATTTGGGTCCTTTCATTCAAAGACAGTGTTCTGCAAATATAACTGACATAACGTTGAGTTCCCTCCCCTAAGCCCTAGTTTATATTCTTGATTTCTTCTGACAGTAAGGATTTTATTATGGTAATTCAGACACTTTTGCTTTATCCATCATAACATCCTTTCTACCCTTACCACTGTCTAAGTATGAATACTTAAAGCCTCCAGATCTACCCAAATTAGGTCTAAGGAATGAATCTTTTTTGGCAATCATTGCCCACAAGCCTAGGGTATTAAGGAAAGACACAACTACAAGACAGAAGTTTTCCCACTTACTAAACTCACATGTATATACATTATAATGCTAATGTACAAAATTAATACCCATCATAGGACATCAGCAGAATGGAGAAATAGGAAACATTGGGACTTTGCTCTTCCATGAAATCAAAAGTGGACCAAATTACCTTTGGAATGCTCCAGAAGCCAGTTAGGAGAACACAGCACACCCAGGAAAGTAAAAATGGAGAAGAGCCCCATCAAGGAGACAATGAACATTTATGAAACTTGTCCACAATTGCTGTTTACCCTCTCTGGAAGTCCATGGAAAGACTGAGAAAACTCTTACCTCCTCTAAGGAGAGAAACCATAAGTGACCTGAATGATGATCTGACTTGTTTGCAACTGTGTGAAGGACTTGTTTCTGTCATGCTGGAGATGCAAAGCCGAGGGAATGACAGCATCTTGTGGTGGATGCCCTGTGGTGGCTGCTCAGACAAAAGGTGAGCATCTGTTCAAATAACGGAAAGTACAAAGGTGAAGACAATCAGAAAAGGAAGGTATCATACACTCTCCAGTAACAACACTTTCTCAAACTGGAAAATTTCAAAAATTCAGACATTACAAATGGCCAGTACATATGTGACAGGTACCAGAATTACTATTATTGTGTTTTCCTCTACAAAGCAACTTCATAAGCCTGTGCCCAGAGGCTTTTTTTTTAATTTCCAAATTGAGAGATCACGAAATATACAAAGAAAATGTAAAATGTATTTCAATCAGAGGAATCAGATAAATCCTCATACCTGACCTTAATTTAAAAAACTATTAATTGCCTGACGAGATTTCAAAGAACTAATTATAAATGAGGCACCTGACTGGTTCAGTCAGTGGAGGGTATGACTCTTGATCTCAGGTTTCTGAGTTGGAGCCCCACATTGGGTATAGAGATGAGCTAAAAATAAAATCTTCAAAAAAATGTACCATAAAGGTGCTCATGTAGAAAGAAGAGGAAACATGTAGGTAATAAATAATATCAAAAACCATACAAGACCAAAATGAAAGTCCAAAGGGACAAAACAACACACATCCGAAATTAGGAGCTGAGGAGTACAATTACTGAATTAAAAATACACTAATGGGACAGCAACAGACTTGATCAAGAAGGAGGAATCAGACAACCTCAAGACCCCTTGTTCTAAATGAACTACTAAGAGAACCACAGAAAAATGTGGAAAAGAACAGAACCCAGGGACTCATGAGTCATCAGCAAGTCTCCTTCCAGATACAGAGGGGAGAGAGAAAGAGATTCTATGGAGAACTAAGGGCATACAATTCCCATGTATGTGGAAAGAAGAGACAAATACAACAAACACAGTAAACTCAAAGGAGGATACATGTCGAGACATGAACACAGTGACACACTTTAATTAACCTATCAAAAGTCATGATGATAAACGAATTGTTAAACATCATGACAAAAGCAGCCCATCTTGTACAAGAGAGCTCCTGAAAGATTATTAGTGGGATTCTCAGCAGACCTGAGAGGAGGAAGTGCATGGAACAGTGTATTCAAGTATTGACAGATCAAAAAATATCCACCAAGAATACTCTACCTGGCAAAACTGTTTTCCATGAATGTAGAAATGAAGCCTTTCCGAAGTGAAACCACATCCCACCCCCTAAGCTGACCAGTAGACCTGTGCAATAGAAATGTTCAAAGACCTTCTACTTGAAATCAAAGGATTCCAAACAGTAAATGAAACCATATGACAACAACCATATATTTAGCTCTGCTGAATATAAATATTTACACATTACAGATATCTTTAGTGTTGTAATCAGTTAGCACATGTCACTTTCGTTTCAGCTAGCATTTTTTTAAATAAAAGAATAAAAAGTATAAATCAAGGTAATAAAATACACAACATAAAGAATAGAATTAATGATATTGGTAAAGTGGGTACAGGGATGGAGATAAGTAGAAGAGTTTTGCATATAATGTACTATATCAGTTTACAATGGTATGTTACACCTTTAAGATGTTTTAAAGTAATCTCTCAGGCAAACACAATGAAAATACATACAGAGGACACAAAAGTTAATGAGAATGGTATCAAAGCACGCCATGGGTATAATATCACAATTGAAGATAAAATATAATACCTAACTGTTCAAATATTACTTTCAATTAAAAAAAGGATTTCTCCCATGAAGAGAGAATATAAATTCACCAATAAATAGATGATGAAACTAATTCTATTATTATGACAACTCATCTAGACATGATACAATGTAAACTGAACACTAACCAGGAAAGAAATGAAAAACATGAGTCTCAATCAAAGAATGTATGGGTGATATTTATATAGGCAGATGCACAATTTTATGGGTAAAGGGCAAGAAGCTAATTCACATTTGAGTGAAACTCACATTGTCTTAAAATGTACTGAGCTGAAAATTGTTAGCCTGTTACAGGCAGAAATTCACAGGCAGAAATTTAACAACTACCTAATATTGTGAAAGTTCCCACCAAAAGGAAGCAATTATTATGGGATTGTAAAATAATCCAGAATAACATTTAACCCCCAAAATACTACACAAAAAGATTACTTTTTAAAAGGAAACCTTCTAGACAAATACCATATGTTTACACGTATAGGAGGATTAGAAGGAACTTAATGGAGGACCAAGGGGGAGAAGAAGGGGGGAAATAGTGGGGAAAAGGGAGAGGCAAACCATGAGAGACTCTTTTTTTTTTTTAATGTTTTATTTCTAGGAGAGAGAGAGAGAGAGAGAGACAGCGTGACCAGGGGAGGGTCAGAGAGAGAGGGAGTCACAGACTGAAACAGGCTCCAGGCTCTGAGCCGGCAGTCAGCACAGAGCCCGACGCGGGGATCGAACCCACGAACCGCGAGATCATGACCTAAGCGAAAGTCGGACGCTTAACCGACTATGCCACCCAGGCGCCCCAAACCATGAGAAACTCTTGAATGCTGAGAACAAACTGAGGGCTGATGGGTGTGGGGAGGGAAGGGGGCATGGAGGAGGGCACTTGTGGGGATGAACACTGGGTGTTATATGGAAACCAACTTGACAATAAACTATTTGTAAAAAAAAAAAAGCCTATATTACTGTAATTTTAAACTGTGTACCCATGAGAAGCAAGCATTTGATTTCCTAGCAGGTTTTCATTGACAATAAAAGAATATTCATTAAAATCAATCATAAAAAGCTCTAATTAAAAATTTTATGAATAAGCAATGAAAATACATTTAAATATGTATTAGGTTAGGAATTTATATTATGTGTTATGTCAGTATGATGTTACTAATTTCTGTTAACATAGAACTATTCAAATGACATTTTCAGTTCTATCTTCCTACTTTACATTTGGACCTTACCTCTGTCATCTGCTTCCTTCATTACCACCGATCTAGATAGTGGTTACTATCTCCTTTTGCTTCACATTCCAAGCCTCCTCCTTTTATTCTAAAAATATGACCAGGTCTGGTTGTGACACAATGTGACCTGTTTATTAGGAGAAAGGAACATTTGGGACAACTGAATGGCTCAGTTGGTTTAGCATCCGACTCTTGATCTCAGCTGGATCAAGATCTCATGATATGAGATCGAGACCAAGTTGAGCTCTTTGCTGACAGAGAGGAGCCTGTTTGGGATTCTCTCCTCTCTCTGTTCCTTCCCTGCTTGTGCACTGTCTCTCTCAAAAGAATATTTTGTTTTTAATAAAGGAATATGAGTATCAATGGAGATTCTAACTTTCAATCCATTATTGTGTTCAGTAGAAAATAAAGAACATTCACCCTCCTACATTGTTGGTGGGAATGTAAACTGGTGCAGCCCCTCTGGAAAACAGTGTGGAGGTTCCTAAGGAAACTAACAATAGAACTCCCCTATGACCCAGCAATAGCACTGCTAGGAATTTACCCAAAGGATACAGAAATGCTGATGCATAGGAGCACATGTACCCCAATGTTCATAGCAGCACTCTCCACAATAGCTAAAACATGGAAAGAGCCTAAGTGTCCATCAACAGATGAATGGATCAAGAAGATGTGGTTTATCTATACCATGGAATACTCATGGCAATGAGAAACAATGAAATCTGGCCATGTGTAGCAACATGGATGGACCTTGAGGGTGTTATGCTGAGCGAAATAAGTCAGGCAGAGAAGGACAAATATCATATGTGTGCACGTATAGGAGGATTAGGAGGAACTTAACAGAGGACCAAGGGGGAGAAGAAGGGCGGAAATGGTGGGGGAAAGGGAGAGAGGCAAACCATGAGAGACTCTTGAATGCTGACAAAAACTGAGGACTGATGGATGTGGGGGGAGGAGGGATGGGCATGGAGGAGGACACTTGTGGGGATGAGCACTGGGTGTTATGTGGAAACTAATTTGACAATAAACTATTTGTAAAAGAAATAAAAATTAAAAAATGCTTCTATTTTCATAAGTAAGCCAATTTTTGTGTCTGTAAAATCTACTCTTTGCAAAATGATTTGCCATGATAAAAATATGTAAAAATGCTTCTGGTAAAATAATTTTATCGGAATAAAAAAAAAATAAAGAACATTGTAAAATTCTAGACAATGATTTCCCAAATGCCATTGCTCAACACCCCTTTTAGAACATACAAGAGGGATTTCTGAGGTTCAGATCTTGACCTCCACCACTTCCTAGTACTACCACTATATTAATGAGTAGAAATTGGCATTTAATATGTGGGAAATACCGCTTGATGTCAATCAGTGTTCAGAACTGTCATTAAGTGGGGCACCTGGGTGGGTCAGTCAGTTAAGCATCCAACACTTGGTTTTGGCTCAGGTCATGATCTCATGATTTGTGAATTTGAGCCCCACATGGGGCTCTGTGCTCACAGCATGGAGCTTGACTAGGGTTCCTTCTCTGCCCCTATATCTGCCCCTCCTCCACATTCTGTCTCTCAAACTTAAAAAATTTTAGAATTGCCTTTAATCTACAGAAATGATGATGATATCTAAGGAAAGGAAAGCTAAAGCTGAAAAGGAAACATCATGAAGATATTTCTCTACATCTACAAACTCCAACTTCTTTCCCTTATTGCAGGGTTCTGAATCCCAGTCATGCAAAGAGGAAGCTTCCAAGAGACAATCTTTAAAGGGAGGAACAAAACCCCAAGTGTGGTTTGGAAAGTCTAGGAGGAGTTATCCTCACCCAAGAAGAGGAGGTGTCTATAGTCTTCTAACATCACATCTCTATAGTTCCCAATGACTGTGTTTCAAGAATCCCCACTCCTCTTGATAGAATTCTTTGGCCACATCCCTGCATGTCAGCAATCCCTTGAATAGATACCATAGTTACCAAGTGGCCATAGGCAGAGGCAATAAATGCACCTAAGATGCAAGAGAGAGTTAATGTCACCAGCTAGACCCCAGACCTGACCTTCACTGCTTACCTGCTTGTACCTACTGACCTTAATCCCACATTTTACTCAACTTCTTTTTTTCTACCTTATCTTTTATTTCAGGCAAAATACTCCATGGCCTTTGTCCTGTGTAGAAAGAGAAAGTATCCAACAAAAGGTAATGACTACCCTGAGGAAGAGCTTGGACTGGCCCAATTTGAGCTTAATCCCTGACTTACACCTAAGCAGATGAACAAGAGAGTAAATCATGGAGTGAGGACAGTTACCTTTATCTCATTATATTTTTAAAAAATGATAAGCGTTTATTTCCTTGAGAGAGAGAACACAAGTGGGGGTGAATCAGGGAGAGAGTGAGAGAAAGAGAGAATTCCAACCAGGCTCCATCCTCAGCATGGAGCTTGACTTGGGGATTGAACTCAGGAGTGAGATACTAACCTGAGCAGAAATCAAGAGTTAGACACTCAACAGCCTCAGCCACCCCGACACCTCCACTTACCTTATTATAATACTAAAATCTCCATCCAAGCAGAAGCACAAATCTCATTTACTATGTAACACACAAAGTTAGATCAGTTTTCTTATGGCTCACATACAATCTTACCTGAGCTCTACATAGATAATACCGCCCCCCTTTCTAAACATCCACCCTAAATCTAAATAAAAGAAAATCATTCCCACTCCCTCTCTCTGCTTTGGACATTATTCCCTGTCCATTTTTTAATGTCCCATAAAAAATGTCCCATTTTTTTAATGTTTATATTTGACAGAGAAAGACACAGAGTGTGAATGGGACAGGGGAAGAGAGAGAGGGGGTGGGGGGGAGAGACAACAGGGTCCAGGCTTCGAACTGTCAGCATAGAGCCTGACCCTGGGGCTCGAACCTATGAGCCATAAGATCATAACCTACTCAAAGTCACACGCTTAACCAACTGAGCGAGTTGGTTTTTTCTTTAATTTTTTTAAAATCCCTTTTTTAATTTTTAATATTTATTTTTGATAGAGAGAGAGTGCAAAGACAGGAGGCGCATAGAGAGAGGGAAACACAGAATCCAAAGTGGGCTCCAAGTTCTGAACTGTCAGCCCAGTGCCTGATACGGGGCTCAAACCCACAAACTGCGAGATCAAGTCGGATCCTCAACTGACTGAGCCATCCAGGCACTCCTCCTCTCTCCCTATTTCTTATAAAGCAATTTTCCTTTGTCTGACATCTCCTCCCCCCGCCCCCATGCAGTGTTTTCGTGATTCACCAAAGTGTGAACTCCTGTTAGTTCAGTTATGTTATGAGAACTGGTTCTAGCTTAGGTGGGTTTCCTGATTTCTACAGTAAGATAATTTATAACACAGTATTATGCTCTCGTATATTCTCTAAATTTGATGTAAGCAGTGCTACCCACGTGTCCTGCCATTTCTACAGGCATGGAATCTCCCAAGAAAAAGACAATAGGGCCTCAACCCTGGGAGCCAAAGCTTACATGAGACCTGACCATTTCTTCTTTCCCCTCCTCCCCTAGATTTCTTTCTCAGAAGATATTTGTGGAGAAATCACAGCTGAATTAGAAAATGCCTTTATAGCCACCAACACAGCCTCTTCACCTATAAAGTGCTCACCCGCAGGCAGGACCCTAAAATGCAGAAAAGGGCCAACTTCCTAGTCCTTTGCGTCCTGAGCTATTCAGAAACTGTCAGCTCCTACTTGGAGACCAATCTCTGACTTTCTTCTTTTTTAGGTGCCTTCTCCTCTCAGAGATGCCCACAAGTTCTGTTTGAACATACAGAACAGTGTACTACATGGACCTGACCCTCTCCCCCGCTAATTCCTATAGAGGAGACCCTGTTATCTCTCTTTGAGCCAAATCCTACACTCAACGCTCATAAATTAATGGGAAGCCTTCCTGGTTCCTTCACTTAGAATTATGATAGGAAAATATGGATTCTGTATACAGAGAGGGAAAGACTAATACCTGAGGTCCCTGGGTGGGGCAAAACACATTTTAGAACACTGTGATTGCATTGTCCAACACACCCTCCTCCATAAGTGCCACTCAACAAGGACTGGACAATCACAATAATCATTGTCATCCAGTGACTTCTAGTCCTCAGTAACACACAGGAATTCAATTAAATCATTAAGATGAAATGGGGCTTTCCTAATCTTCAGGAACCCACCACATTTGCCACTTATCTCCATGATATTTATTCATCAGATGATGCCACCAAAGAGCTGCCTGTGACTTTGGAGTTAGAAAAGAGAGCTACTTCATGTTCCCTCCATACATTGCAAAACTATCTTCACATCTTTTTCCTTACCACACCTTTCCTACCTTTAAAAAAATGATAGGATATCATTGGTGGTGGGATAACACTTCATTCTGCACACATCCATGTTAACACATTAAAAGCCATTATTATGTCTTATTAAAATGTGTTAAGTTCACACATAGATGAAATTATGCATTTCAAATCCACTTTATTATTATTGTTCAAAATCTAGAATACAACCTTTCCAAAACTATTTGTCTGCTGATAGTATGTGAGAATATGGATTTCCAAAATTTTCAGACCTGACCTCACTCTTTAAAAATGTATATATACAGGCTCAGAGCTCTGGAAAGTTATCTCCTCTGAGTCCGCTGGTGTGAAATAAACCTTGTATCTTCCAAGATCTCAAAGTGCTATTTAGTTTTTCTGCTGAGGGTTCCCTAACAGTGATGGGATGCAAGGCCAAGATGGGAGAGAAATAGAGTTCTGTACTTCCCGCCCACATTTATCAAACGAAGGGCTGAAACCAAAGGACTCTGAACACCAAAAGTCTGGGAGGAAAGGACAGAGTCCACTTAGAAGACAGCCTTATAGGGCTACCTAAAGGAACAAACCAAAGTACACATGGTGGAGAGTCCAAAATATCAATATGAGTAGGGAAATACAATAAGCAAAGTCACAATGAGAGACCAAGGGACACCCTTAAAAGAACACTTCCTGAATGGCCAGGCCCTGGACAGTCTATGAGCCTCCTTTAGTATAGCAGTACTCGAAGATGCAGAGCACCTAACAAGCTTTTAAAACTTAGACAGAAAGCTAGGCAAAATGATGAGATGGAAGAACTCTCTTCTAAATAAATTCCAGGAGGAAGTGACATTCGTCTAAAGAACTGCTCAAAACAGACAGAAGCAAGATAACTGAATAAGATTTTAGAAAAATAGTCATAAAATGATCACTGGGCTTGAAAATAACATGGAAGATATCAGAGAAGCTATTGCTACAAAGATCATGGATCTTAAAAATACTTGTGATGAAATAAAAAATGCTATAAATGAGGTGAATCATAAAATGGAGGTGGCCACTTCACGGAATGAAAAGGCAGAGAGGAGAATGGGTGAATTAGAAGACACAATTACAGAAAAAGAGGAAGCTGAGAAAGAGATAAATTGATCCAGGATCAAGAAAGGAGAATTCAAAAACTGAGTGATGCAATCAAACAGAACAATATCCATCTCCTAGGAATTCCAGGAGAGCGAGAAAGGGGCTGAAGGGGTACTTGAACAAATCATAGGTGAGGGGAAGGAAAGAGACATTGAAATCCAAGAAGCACAGAGAACTCCCCTCAGACATAATTTGAACCAATCTTCTCCATGACATATCACAATGAATCTGGCAAAATATAAGGATAAAGAGAGAATCCTGAAAGCAGCTAGAGATAAAAGGATCCTAACATACAAAGGGAGACCTATTAGAGTAGCTGCAGACCTATTAACTGAAAGTTGGCAGACCAGAAAGGAATGGCAGGAAATCTTCAATGTGATGAACAGGAAAATTATGCAGCCAAGAATCCTCTATCCAGCAAGGCTGTCATTCAGTATAGGAGGAGAGATAAAAGTTATCCCAAAGAAACAAAAATTGAAAGAATTCACCACCACTAAACAAGCCCTACAAGAAATCCTAAGAGGGACTCTATGAGGGAAATGTTGCAAGGAACACAAGGTACCAAAGACACCACTATAAGCATGAATCCTACGGAGAACACAATGGCTGTAAACCCGTATTTAACAATAACACTGAAGGTAAATGGACTAAATGCTTCAATCAAAAGACATAGGGTATCACGATGGATAAAAAAACAAAGATCCATCTATTTGCTGTCTATAAGTGACTATTTTAGATCTGAGGACACCTTCAGATTGAAAGTAAGGGGTTGGAGAAATACCTATCATGCTACTGGAAGTTAAAAAAAAGCTGGAGTAGCCATAGTTATATCGGACAAACTGGACTTTAAAGTAAAGGCAGTAACAAGGAATGAAGGACATTATATAATAATTACAGAGTCTATCCATCAGGAAGAGCCAACAATCATAAATATCTCTGCACTGAATTCGGGAGCACTCATTACATTAAACAATCACAAACAGAAACAATCTTATGGATAAGAATATGCTAATAGCAGAGGACTTGAATAATCCACTTACAGCAATGGATAGATCAACTGGACAGAAAATCACTAAAGAAACAATGGCCCTGAATGACACATCGGACCAGATGGACTTGACAGACATATATAAAACTCTACATCTGAAGCTACGGAATTCACTTTCTTCTCAAGTGCACATGGTACATTCTCCAAGATAGATTACATACTGGGTCATAAAGCAGCCTTCAATAAATATAAAAGAACCGAGATCATACCGTGCACACTTTTGATCTCAATGCTATGAAACTGGAGATCAATCAAAGGAAAAGTCTGGAAAACCTACAGAAACATGGAGGTTAAACAACACCTTACTAAATAACAAATGGGTCAACCAGGCAATTAGAGAAGAAATTAAAAAAAACATATGGAAACATGGAGTGCCTGGGCAGTTCAGTGGGCTAACTGGCCAACTTCAGCTCAGGTCAAAATCTCACTGTTCGTGAGTTCCAATCCTTCACTGGGTTCTGTGTTGACAGCTCAGAGCCTAGAGCCTGCTTGTGATTCGGTGTCTCCCTCTCTCTCTGCCCCTCCCCAACTCACTGTCTTTCTCTCTCTCTCTCTCAAAATAAGTAAATAAATAAACATTAAAAATATCAGATTACATTCGAAACAAACTTTAAAAAAATGAAATAAAACAAAAATATATGAAAACAAATAAAAATGAAAATACTAAAATCCACACCGTTTGGGATGCAGCAAAGTCAGTCCTAAGAGGAAACTACATTGGAATTCAGGCCTATTTCAAGAAATTAGAAAAGGCGCAAATACAAAACCTAACAGTACACCAAAAGGAACTACAAGCAAAGCAGCAAGAATACCCCAAACCCAGCAGAAGAGTAATAATAAAGATCAGGTCATAAATAAATAATATAGAATCCAAAAAACAGTTAAACAGATCAATGAATTCAAGACTTGATTTTTTGAATAAATAAAATTGACAAACCTCTAGACAGGCTTCTCAAAAAGAGAGAGCACCCAAATAGACAAAATCACGAAAGAAAATGAATTTATTACAACCAATCTCTCAGAAATACAAGCAATTATCAGGGAATACCATGAAAAATTAGATACCAACCAACTGGACAACCTAGAAGAAATGGACAATTCCTAAACACACACATTACCAAAATTCAAATGGAAAGAGATAGAAAATCTGAACAGACCCATAACTAGTGAAGAAATTGAATCAGTTATCAAAAATCTCCCAACAAATAAGAGCCCTGAGGCAGATGGCTTCCCTGGGGAATTCTACCAGACATTTAAATCAAAGTTAATACCCATTCATCTCAAATTCGTCCAAAAAATAGAAATGGAAGGAAAACTTTCATACTCATTCTACAAAGCCAGCATTACTTTGATTCCCAAGCCAGATGGAGACCTAGCAACAACAAAAAAAAAAAAGAAAAAGAAAAAGAAAAAAAAGAAAAAAAGAAAAAGAAAAGAAAAGAAAAAAAGAAAAAAGAAAAGAACTGCAGGCCACTATCCCTGATGAATACAGATGCAGAAATCCTCAAGATACTAGCAAATCTAATTCAACCGCATATGAAAAGAATTATTCACCATGATCAAGTTGGATTCATTCCTGGGCTACAGGGCTGGTTCAATATTCGCAAATAAATGTGATACATCACATTAACAAAAGAAAAGATAAAAACCATATGATCCTGTCGACAGATGCAGAAAAAGCTTTTGACAAAATACAGCATCCTTTCCTAATAAAGACCCTCGAGAAAGTCGGGATAGAAGGAACCTACTTAAACATCATAAAAGCCATTTATGAAAAGCCCATCATCCTCAACTGTGAAAAACTGAGATTTTCCTCTGAGATCAGGAACACGACAGGGGTTTCCACTCTCATGACTGTTGTTTAACATAGTGCTGGAAGTCCTAGAATCAGCCATCAGACAACAAAAGGAAATCAAAGGCATAAGAATTGGCAAAGATGAAGTCAAACTTTCATTTTTCCCAGATGACATGATACTCTACAGGGAAAACCTGACAGATGCTACCAAAAGTCTGCTAGAACTGATACATGAATTAAATAAAGTTGCAGGGTACAAAACCAATGTAGAGAAATCGGTGGCATTCTTATATACCAATAATGAAACAAAAGAAAGAGAAATAAAAAAACTGATCCCATTCACAATTGCATAAAAAAACCATAAAATACCTAGGAATAAACCTAACCAAAGTTGTAAAAATCTGTAGGCTGAAAACTGTAGAAAACTTATGAAGCAAATTGAGGAAGACACAAAGAAATGGAAAAACATTCCTTGCTCATGGATCAGAAGAAAAAATATTGTTAAAATGTGATTACTACCCAAAGCCATCTACACATTCAGTGCAATCCCAATCAAAATAACACCAGCATTCTTCTCAAAACTAGAATTAAAATTGTATGAAACTACAAAACACCCCAAATAGCCAAAGTAATATTGAAGAAAGCCAAAATGGGAGGCATCACAATCCCAGAATTTAGCCTCTATTACAAAGCTGTAATCATCCAGACAGTATAATATTGGCACAACAGACACATAGACCAATAGAATAGAGAACCCAGAATTGGACCCACAAATGTATGGCAAATTAATCTTTGACAAAGCAGGAAAGAGTATCCAATGAGAAAAAAAGCCTTTTTAACAGACGGTGCTGGGAGAACTGGACAGCAATGTGCAAAAGAATGAAACTAGACCACTTTCTTACGCCATACACAAAAATAAACTCAAAATGGTTGAAGGACCTGAATGTGAGACAGGAAACCATCAAAACCCTAGAGAGAAAGCAGGAAACAACCTCCTTGACCTCAGCCGCAGCCATTTCTTCCTCATCTCCAAAGGCAAGGGAATTAAAAGCAAAAATGAACTATTGGGACCTCATCAACATAAAAAGCTTCTGCACATCAAAGGAAACAATCAATAAAACTAATAGGCAACTGACAGAATGGGAAGATAGTTGCAAATGACATATCAGATAAAGGGCTAGTATCCAAAATCTATGAAGAACTCCCCAAACTCCACACACGAAAAAAACAAATAATCCAGTGAAGAAATAGGCAGAAGACATGAACGGACACTTCTCCAAAGAGGACATCCAGATGACCAACGGACACATGAAACGATGCTCAGCATCCCTCCTCATCAGGGAAATACAAATCGAAACCACACTGAGATACCACCTCACGCCAGTCAGAGTGGCTAAAATGAGCCAATCAGAGAACGCTAGATGCTGGCGAGGATGTGGAGAAACGGGCACCCTCCTGCACTGTTGGTGGGAATGTAAACTGGTACAGCCCCTCTGGAACAGTGTGGAGGTTCCTCAAAAAATTAACAATAGAACTCCCCTATGACCCAGCAATAGCACTGCTAGGAATTTACCCAAGGGATACAGGAGTGCTGATGCATAGGGGCACATGTACCCCGAATGTTCATAGCAGCACTTCCAAAAATAGCCAAATCATGGAAATAGCCTAAATGTCCATCAATTGATGAATGGATCAAGATGTGGTTTATCTATACAATGGAAAACTCCATGGCAAGGAGAAAGAATGAAATCTGGCCATTTGTAGCAACGTGGATGGAACTCGAAGGTGTTATGTTAAGTGAAATAAGTCAGGCAGAGAAAGACAGATACCATATGTTTTCACTTATAAGTGGAACAGGAGGAACTTAACAGAGGACCCTGGAGAAGGGAAAGGGAAAAAAATAGTTGGGGAGAGGGAGGGAGGCAAACTACAAGAGACTCTTAAATACTTATAACTGAGGGTTGATGGCAGTGGGGGGAGGAAGGGGGTGATAGGCATGGAGGACGGCACTTGGTCTGAGCGCTGGGTGTTATATGGATACCAACTTGACAAAGTTTATTCAAAAAAATCCTAGGGAAGAAGCAGCATAAGATTGTAGGATGAAATGAAAATTCATCATGATTTGAGCGTCTTTGTTATTGGCCTAAAGTAGAAGCATAATAAAAACTGTTTAAAGCATAAACAATTTGTATATACAATTTTACCCCACTTTGGGGAAGAGTTAGCTATCCCCTTTCTGGTTGTGTGAAGATTTCATTTCACTCACATAACTGACCTTTCCTTCCTCCTTCTATTTCTGTAATGAAGACACATCAGTGTTTTACTGCACTACCACCTCTTTATCTTTAAAGACCAGTTGGCAAGTTATCTTATTTATAACATCCAAGATTTTGTTTTAATACAGGGAGAAAAATGATCTTCTGAACACCTATTTCATGGTAACTTACATCAATGTTATAACCACAAATAGCACTTGGATTAGTTTTCCTTTATATATTATGTGTCATGTCCTTCATCTTCCATAGTAAATTACAGGAGTCACACCTAGGGAGGACATGTCATACCTTTGATGCAGGAACAATCAGCCACATAATTTCTGAAGGAATGAATTTCAGAAAGAAATTGAATAAAAATACATTAATATTTAGTAATCATGTCAGGATGGATTTGAAGAGGGGAGAACCATTTTTTAACTCTTAAAAATGTTTATTTTTTTAGAAAAGGAGAGACAGAGTGCTAGTGGGGAGATAAAGAGTGAGAGGGAGACACGGAATCTGAAGCAACCTTCAGGGTCTGAGCATGAAGCCTGACATGGAGCTTGAATTCATGACCTGGGAGATCATGACCTGAGCCGAAGTTAGACACAACAAACTGATCCACCAAGGTCTCCCAAAAAAACTCAGAATCAAGTTAGTTATATTTATGCAATAATTCATCCACTTAATCTTTTGAAGCATAATACCATGTACATTTTGAGAAGTGTTTAACTTTGTATTATTCCTTATAATAAATATTTTGATACAATATCTGAATAGTGACTGACATACTGCTCTTTCTCTGACTTTTGTGATGACTTTTGATGTTCAATTAAATACTTTTCTAAGTATTTATAGCTTTCAAATTACTTTTATAGACTCCCTGGTATCTCCTAAAGTGTACATTAAATATGAAAACTTTCCTTATTATGTTTGTAGGGCTTATATCTAGCGTGCACGTTGAAATATTAAGGATTGAGTTCTGGTTAAAGGCTCTGCAACTTTCTCTGTAATTTAGGGTTTTGATCCTGAAAAACAATAAGGATACTGACCAAGTTGTGAGTTTCAGCTAATATGCTGGGCACATTCTTTCCTTTGTATGTTTCTCTCAGTCTGAAATCTGTGATACTGAGTAAAGGTTGAGCAGTCCGAAAAGTTTTACCACATTCTATACATTTTTCAGTCTTTTCCTCCAGTATAAATTCTTTGATGTAGAATGAAGCTTAACCTGGAATAAAGGTCTTCCCACATTCCTTAGATTGGTAAGGTTTCTCTCAAGCATCAATTCTGTGTCATTGAATAAGATTCCGGTGTTGGGTAAAGATCTTCCCACATTCTTCACATTGGTTTCTCTCCAGTATGACTTCTGTAGTGCTCACTGAGGTTTGAGTACTGCCTAAAGGCTTTGCCACATTGTTGACATTGATAAGGTGTCTCTCCAGTATGGATTTTCTGATGTTGAATAAGGGTTGACTGCTGTCTAAAGAGCTTGCCACATTCTTTACATGCGTAAGGTTTCTCTCCAGTGTGGATTCTCTGATGTATAATAAGGGGTGAGGACTGGCTAAAGGCCTTGCCACATTCTTTACATTCATAAGGTTTCTCTCCAGTATGAATTCTCTTATGTACAATAAGGTTTGAGGGGTGGGTAAAGGCCTTGCCACATTCTTTACATTGGTAAGGTTTCTCTCCAGTGTGAATTCTCTGATGTATAGTAAGGGATGAGGGGCGGGTAAAGGTCTTGCCACATTCTTTACATTGGTAAGGTTTCTCTCCAGCATGAACTTTATGATGTCCAATAAAGGATGAGTGCCAGTTAAAGGACTTGCCACTTTCTTGACATTTGTAAAGTTTTTCTCCATTAACGATTCGCCTATGTGTTTTACCACATTCTTCACATTTGTAAAGTTTCTTGCCAGTATGCATTCGCTGATGTGGAATTAGTCTTGAGGGCCACTTAAACGCTTTGCCACATTCCTTACAAACGTAACCTTTCTGACCACTATGGATTGTTTTATTTATAGATAGTTTTGATGAATGACTAAACATGTTCCCAGGTTTATTACATATGTTATGTTTTTTTCCCACATGAATCCTCTGATGGTCACCAACACTGGAGGACTGGTTAAGAATTTTCCCACATTCTTTATATTTATTTAGGTTCTCTCTCATATGTATTCTCTTATGTAAAATAAGTTTGGAGCTTTGATAAAAGACTTCCCTACATTTATTGCATTCATAATGGCTCTCTGGAGAATGAGTCCTCAGACATTTATTTATGTTTGAATCTTGGGTAAATATTTTCTCAGATTTACTGCACTGACCAATTCTGTTTTCACTGAAAATCTTGTGTTTACCTTCTAAGGTTGACTGCTCAGT
This sequence comes from Proteles cristata cristata, assembly GCA_017311185.1. Lineage (NCBI taxonomy): Eukaryota > Metazoa > Chordata > Mammalia > Carnivora > Hyaenidae > Proteles > Proteles cristata. The sequence goes on from JAESUZ010004325.1 coordinate 735,301, forward strand.
GAAGTACACTTCAAATGGATACCACTTACCACTTTTTTCTTTATATTTAAATCTCTGATTTTCAGAAATATTTGACTGAAAGCTCAATGCAATCTTATTGTCAAAATGGTACAAATAATTATTTTCAGCATGGACTTGGTCACCTTCTGGATTTTCTAAATTTTTGTTCTGCAAATATGTATGTTTGACTGTTTGATTTGAGCCTTTGACTATAGAAATACATTGCTTTCCAGAAGTGGTAGACTTTGGAAAGGTGGTTTTCCAAAATGTTTTATATCCTTCACTATTGTGGGTGATGAAAATCTTCCTATGGGCTGTTGCCTCCATTTCGATATGTGCTTCATGGCATCTCTGATGCCCTTCACCCACCCCAACACTGTTCCAGTATATTAAGTTTCCATTCGCAAGGGCATTATGTATATATCTATCCACTGACACTCTTTGGAAAATAGTTTCCATGCACCTCTTTGGAAGGAGGCTCTGGGTATCGTTTGAAGATATACCTGAAAGGTAACAAAAGTAACATCATTCCAATTTCTACTATCAGATGAATACAATTAAAATTTCTTATACACAAAACTAAAATTAGACAACTTCAACCTCTGGAAAAATGAGCCATTAGTTTTTCTACTTTCCTCAATATATCTTAATTTAACCCAAGGATTCTATTTATAAAGTGATTGTTGGCCTATTTTACAACTTTGATGGTGTTTATTTATTCAGAAATGAAAGGTTTTGGGGGACCTCAGTGGCTCAGAGCGTTAAGCATCTGACTTCACTACAGCTCAGGTTGTCACTTGTGGCTTGTGAGTTCCAGCTCAGCATCCCGCTGTGCTCTGATAGTGTGGTGCCTGCCTGGAATTCTCTCTCTTTAAAAATAATCTTAAAAAAATTTAAAAAAGGGAAAAGTTTTTATTTCCTTAATTCTAACGAATGGATTATACCCTTAAATTCTGTGTAATAGGAGGGATCTATACATTTTTAAATGTCTTTAAGTGTTTCATTCATAAAAGTTTTCATTAGAGCTTCCCACGGTTGATTTTATGAACATTTTTCATAATTTTACTGTTCATGAAGACATGCCAATAATTCAAAATGTTGCTTTTCTCATGGGAACACCTTCACAGTTTACAGTTATAGCTACAGGGGTGGGAGGCAAGATGGCAGAGAAATAGGGGGCTCTGTACTTTTCGCCCACCTGCATTTCTCAAAGAAGGGATGAAGACATAGGACACTGAACCAAAGGAGTCTGGCAGAATGAGACAGAGTCCACAGAGAAGACAGCTTCATAGGTGCATGATTGAGAACTGGGGAAGACAAAAACAGACCGGGACCTGGAGGCAGAGGGGAAGAAGCCCTCTCCACAGAGAGACGAGGGGAAGAGAAAGAGTGGCTGAAACTGCTCATAGCACTGTCCCTGGAGAAGAGAAAACCCTCAGAGCTGACAGAGAGGGATCCTATGATCCCATGTCTAACCACAGGGCATTCAGAGAGTGATCCTAACTCTAGCTGTTGTGCTGGCTTTGGGCTGGGTGCCCGAGTCCCAGGCAGCGCCAGGAGAAACTACTCCCCTGCTCCCACTACTCGATCCACAGCTAGGAAGCGACCCATCCTGTGGGATTACATTTCAGGTGGTAGCAATAACGCATATGGACTACGATCTGGAAACGAGGCAGGGCTTGGGACATAGAACACGGCCCATCTTGGTTACACCTATGGCAAAGAGAGATTGGACCCAAGAGTGATTTGCAACACTTGGTTCAAGAAGGGACTGGGGCATTGCCATTTTTCTCCCCAAAACTGCCAGGTGGGACCTCAGAGAGTGGCCCACTGATCTGCAGTGGAGGGGAGACCTGCCTACACCCAACCACACCCATCCATGAGGGAGAGCTGCCCCCCTCCCTTTTTTTCCTGGAGCCTGGGGAAAGACCAACATTGATGCATTGCCGTGATTAACTCTAGACCAATTCTTGCTATTCAGATATATTTGCCCTTATCTCATTCTTATATCACCCCTCCCCTGGACTGGGCACTCTGGTCATTGGTTTGCTTTAACATTCACATTTAATCCATTCTCTTGATGCATATTCTACACCTCTGTCATTACCTTCCTTTTCCTCTCTCTCTCTCTGGAATAATCAGACTGTGTAGTTTCTTTGGATAACATTATCTTCATTTCTTTCTCCTCACCTCCTAACATATTCTCCTCTTTCCCTCTCTCTAAGTAAAACCTTTTAGTCTCTCTGCCTTTTCAATGTTCAATTTCCCTTTCTCCCCACCTGTCATTTCTCTCTTTGTATATTCTCTACATCAGCACTGCCTACACCTTGCTCTTCCTTTGTAGCTGGGATTTCTGCTTTTATGCTTTTAAGCTATCCTTTGTCTTCTGTTGTTTTTGTTTGTTTGTTGTTTTTTCCACTTTCAGTTTGCTTGTTTGTTTAATTGGTCTGTGCATTTCTGTGCTTTTGTTCCCTGTGTGTTTGTCTGTTTTCCTTTGCAGGGCTACCTCAAGAAACAAGCCAAAGTACACATGGTGGAGAGTCCCAAATATCACCATAAGTAGGGAAATAAAATAACCAAAGGCACAATGAGAGACCAAGGGACACCATCAGAAGAGCACTTCCTGAACAGACAGGACATGGACAGTCAGTGAGTCTCTCTTAATATAGCAGAACTCACAGGTACAGAGCACATAACAAGCTTTTAAGACTGACAAGAGATAAAAAGCTAGGCAAAATGACAAAACGGATGAACTCTCCTCTAAAGAAATTCCAGGAAGAAATGACAGCTAAAGAATTGGTCAAAACAGATATAAGCAATGTAACTGAACAAGAATTTAGGACAATAATCATAAAATTAATCGCTAGGTATGAAAACGGCATAGAAGACACCAGAAAAGCTACTGCTACAAAGACTATGGACCTTAAAAATAGTGGTGATGAATTAAAAAATGCTATAAATGAGATACATAATAAAACAAAGGCATCCACTGCACGTATTGAAGAGGCAGAGAGGAGAATAGGTGAATTAGAAGACACAATTATAGAAAAAGAAAGCCGAGAAAAAGAGATAACTTGATCCAGGAGCACAAAAGGATAATTCGAGAACTGAGAGATACAATCAAATGGAACAATATCCTTATCATAGGAATTCCACAAGAAAAGAGAGAAAAAGGGTACTTGAACAAATTATAGCTGAGAAATTCCCCAATATGGGGATCCAAGAAGGACAGAGAACTCCCCTCAGACATAACTTGAATTAATCTTCTGCATGACATGTCATAGTGAAACTGACAAAATATAAGGACAAAGAGAGAATTCTGAAACCAGCTAGGGATAAAAGGGCCCTAACATACAAAGGGAAACCTATCAGAGTGGTGACAGACCTATCTAATGAAACTTGGCAGGCCAGAAAAGAACGGCAGGAAATCTTCAATGTGATGAACAGAAAAAATATGCAGCCAAGAATCCTCTATCCAGCAAGACTGTCATTGAGAATAGGAGAGATAAAAGTCTTTCCAAATAAACAAAAATTGAAAGAATTTGTCACCACTAAACCAGCCTTACAAGAAATCCTGAGGAAGACTCTCTGAGAGAGATGTTGTAGGGAACACTAGATACTAGAGACACAACCACAAGCATGAATTCCACAAAGGACACAATGACTCTAAACTCACATATTTCAATAATAACACTGAATGTAAATGGGCTGAATGCTACAATCAAAGGACATAGGGTAGCAGAATGGCTAGAAAAACAAAATCCATCTATTTGCTGTCTACAAGAAACGCATTTTAGACTGGAAGATACCTTCAGATTAAAAGTAAGGGGATGGAGAAATATATATCATGCTACTGGAAGTCAAAAGAAAGCTGGAGTAGCTACACTTATATCAGACAAACTGGACTTTAAAGTAAAGACAGTAACAAGGGATGAAGAAGGGCATTATATAGTAAGTACAGGGTCTATCCATCAGGAAGAGAAAATGATTATAAATGTTTATGCAACAAATATGGGAGCACCTAAATATATAAAACAATTAATTACAAACAGAAACACTCTTATGGGTAAGAATGTGCTAATAGCAGGTGACTTTAATACTCCACTTACAGCAATGGATTGATAACTAGACAGAAAATCGGTAAAGACATAAAGACACATTGGACCAGATGGATTTGACAGATATATTTAGAACTCCTGAGGCCATGGAATTCACTTTCTTCTCAAGTGTGCATGGCACATTTTCTAAGATAGATCGCATACTGGGACATAAAGCAGCCGTCAATAAATACAAAAGAATTGGGACGCCTGGGTGGCTTAGTCAGTTAGGCGTCCGACTTTCACTTAGGTCATGATCTCGCGGTTCGTGGGTTCGAGCCCCGCGTCGGGCTCTGTGCTGACTGCCAGCTCAGAGCCTGGAGCCCGTTTCAGTCTGTGACTCCCTCTCTCTCTGACCCTCCCCTGCTCACGCTGTCTCTCTCTCTCTCCTAGAAATAAATAAAAATTAAAAAAAAATTAAAAAAAGAAATATAAAAGAATTCAGATCATACCATGCACCCTTTCAGATCGAAATGCTATGAAATTTGAAATCAATCACAGGAAGAAGTCTGGAAAACCTCCAAAAACATGGAGGTTAAAGAACACTCTACTAAAGAACGAACGGGCCAATCAGGCAATTAGAGAAGAACTTAAAAAATATATGGAAACGAATGAAAATGAAAATACAATAATCCAAACTCTTTGGGATGTGGAAAAGGCAGTCCTAAGAGGAAAATAACATCGCACTTTAGGCCTATATCAAGAAATTAGAAATTAGAAAAAGCACAAATACAAAATCTAACAGCACACATAAAGGAACTAGAAGCAGAGCAGCAAGAACAACCCAAACCCAGCATAAGAAGAAAAATAATAAAGATCAGGGCAGAAATAAACAATATAGAATCCCACCCCCCAAAAAAGAACCCCACAGTTTAACAGATCAATGAAACCAAGAGTTGTTTTGAAAAAATAAACAAAATGATAAACCTCTAGGCCGGCTCTCAAAAAGAAAAGAGAAAGCACCCAAATAGAGAAAATCACAAATGAAAATGGATTTATTACAACCAACCCCTCAGAGATACAAGCAATTATTAGGGAATAATACAAAAAATTATATGCCAACCAACTGGACAACCTAGAAGAAATGGAAAAATTCCTAAACACACATGCACTACCAAAATTCAAATGTGAAGAGGGAGAAAATCTGAACAGACCCATAACTAGTGAAGAAATTGAATCAGTTATCAAAAATCTCCCAAATAAGAACCCTGGGCCAGACTGATTCCCTGGGGAATTCTACCAGACATTTAAATCAAAGTTAATACCCATTCATTTCAAACTGGTCCAAAAAATAGAAATGGAAGGAAAACTTTCAGGCTCAATCTACAAAGCCAGCATCACTTTGATTCCCAAACCAGAGATCCAGCAAAAAAAGATAACTACAGGCCAATATCCTGATGAATACAGATGCAAAAGTCCTCAACAAAATAGTTGCAAAATAGCAAATCTAATTCAACAGCATATAAAAAGAATTATACACCATGATCAAGTGAGATTCATTATGTGTTACAGGGCTGGTTCAATATTGGCAAATCAAGCAATGTGATACATCACATTAAAAAAAGAAAAGATAAAAAATCATATGTCCTGTTGATAGATGCAGAAAAAGCATTTGGCAAAATACAGCATTGCTTCTTAATAAAGACCCTCGAGAAAGTCGGGATAGAAGGAACTTACTCAAACATCATGAAGGCCATCTATGAGAAGCCCTCAGCTAACATCATCCTCAATGAGGAAAAAGAGAGATTTCCCCCTGAGATCAAGAACACGACAGGGATATCCACTCTCACCACTGTGGTTTAACATAGTGCTGGAAGTCCTAGCATCAGCCATCAGACAACAAAAGGAAATCAAAGGCATCAGAATTCGCAAAGAAGTCAAACTTCCATTTTTCACAGATGACATGATACTCTACATGGAAAACCAACAGACTACAGCAAAAGCCTACTAGAACTGATCCAGGAATTCAACAAAGTTGCAGGGTACAAAATCAATGTACAGAAATCGGTTGCATTTTTGGGGCACCGGGATGGCTCAGTTGATTGAGCATCCGACTTCGACTCAGGTCATGATCTCACGGTTCATGGGTTCGAGCCCTGCATCAGGCTCTGTGCTGACAGCTCACAGCCTGGAGCCTGTTTCAGATTCTGTGTCTCCCTCTCTCTCTGACCCTCCCCTACTCATGCTGTCTTTCTCTCCAGAAATAAATTTTTAAAAACATTAAAAAAAAAATCGGTTGCATTTTTATACACCAATAATGAAGCAACAGAAAGAGATATCAAGAAACTGATCCCATGCACAACTGCACTAAATAAATAAATAAATAAATAAATAAATAAATGAAATACCTAGGAATAAACCTAACCAAAGATGTAAAAGATCTGTATGATGAAAACTATAGAAAACTTATGAAGGAAATTGAAAAAGACACCAAGAAATGGAAAAACACTCCATGTTCATGGATCGGAAGAATAAATATTGTTAAAATGTCATTACTACCCAAAGCCATCTACACATTCGATGCAATCCCAATCAAAATAGCACCAATATTCTTCTCAAAACTAGAACAAATTATCCTAAAATTTGTATGGAACCACAAACGACCCTGAATAGCCAAAGTAATGAAGAAGAAAACCAAAACGGGAGTCATCACCATCCCAGACTTTAGCCACTACTACAAAGCTGTCATCATCAAGACACTATGGTATTGGCACAAAAACAGATACATAGACCAATGGAATAGAATAGAGAACTCAGAATTGGACCCAAAAATGTACAGCCAACTAATCTTTGACAAAGCAGAAAAGAGCATCCAATGGAAAAAAGACAGCCTCTTTCACAGATGGTGCTGGGAGAACTGGACAACAACATGCAGAAGAATGAAACTAGATCATTGTCTCACACCATACACCAAAATAAACTCAAAATGGATAAAGGACCTGAACGTGAGACAAGAAACCATCAAAACCCTAGAGGAGAAAGTAGGAAGCAACCTCCTTTACCTCAACCGCAGCCATTTCTTACTTGACACATCCCCAAAGGCAAGGGAATCAAGAGCTAAAATAAACTACTGGGACCTCATCAAGATAAAAAGCTTCTGCACATCAAAGGAAATAATCAATAAAACTAACAGTCAAACAACAGAATGGGAAAAGATAGTTGCAAATGACATATCAAATAAAGGGCTAGTATCCAAAACCTATAAGGAACTCACCAAACTCCACACCTGAAAAACAAACAATCCAGTGAAGAAATGGGCAGAAGTCATGAACAGTTTTCAGAAGAGGACATCCAGATGGACAACAGACACATGAAACGATCCTCTGCATCACTCATCATCAGGGAAATACAAATCAAAACCACACTGAGATACCACCTCATGCTGGTCAGAGTGGCTAAAATGAACAAATCAGGAGACTATAGATGCTAGCAAGGATATGGAGAAACGGGCACCCTCCTACACTGTTAGTGGGAACGTAAACTGGTGCAGCCCCTCTGGAAAACAGTGTGGAGGTTCCTCAGAACATTAACAATAGAACTCCCCTATGATCCAGCAATAGCACTGCTAGGAATTTACCTAAAGGATACAGGAGTGCTGATGCTTAGGGGCACATGTCCCCCAGTGTTCACAGCAGCACTCTCAACAATAGCCAAATCATGGAAAGACCCTAAATGTCCATCAACTGATGAGTGGATCAAGAAGATGTGGTTCAACTATACAATGGAAAACTCCATGGCAATGTGAAAGAATGAAATCTGGCCACGCGTAGCACCGTTTATGGAACTCGAGGGTGTTATGCTGAGCGAAATAAGGCAGGCAGAGAAGAACAGATACCATACGTTTTCACTTATAAGTGGAACGGGAGAAACTTAACAGAGGACCATGGGGGAGGAGAAGGGGAAAAAATAGTTGGGCAGAAGGAGAGAGGCAAACCATGAGAGACTCTTGAATGCTGAGAACAACCTGAGGGCTGATGGAGATGGAGGAGAGGGGAAGAGGGATGATGGGCATGGAGGAGGGCAGTTGTTGGGATGAGCACTGGGTGTTATATGGAAACCAACTTGACAATAAACTATAAAAAAAGAGAATAAATAAAAAGAAAAATAAAATAATAAAATTACAGCTCAGGGTGCTTGGGTGGCTCAGTGAATAAGGGTCTGACTTTGGCTCAAGTAATAGTCTCAAGGTTCCTGAGTTAGAGCCCTGCTTCAGGCTCTGTGCTTTGTGCATCAAGCTCAGAGCCTGGAACTTGCCCCAGATTCTATGTCTCCCTTTCTTTGTAACCTTCCCCTGCTTGTGCTCTCTGACATGGTCTATCTCAAAAATAAATAAGCATATTAAAAAATTTAAAATTATATATATATAATATGTATACACACACACACACAGAGGAGCACCTGGGTGCCTCAGTCAGTTAAGAGTCTATCTCTATTTCGATTCAGGTTATGATCTCACTCTTCGTGAGTTGGGGCCCTGAATCAGGGTCTGTGCTGTCAATGCAATCCTGCTTGGGACTCTCTTTCTCCTTCCCCAAATTGTGCTATCTGTCCAAGTAAATAAGCTTTAACGTAAAATTATAGTAGGTTTCATTAAAATAATTCATCGTGGGACACCTGGGTGGCTTAGTCGGTTAAGCGTCTGACTTTCGCTTAGGTCATGATCTCGCGGTTTGTGGGTTTAAGCCCCGCATTGGGCTCTGTGCTGACTGTCAGCTCAGAGCCTGGAGCCTATTTCAGAGTCTGTATCTCCCTCTCTCTCTGACCCTCCCCTGCTCACGCTGTCTCTCTCTCTCTCCTAGAAATAAATAAAACATTAAAAATTTTTTAAAATAATAATTCATCGTTATTTATATAGAATTTTGAGGGTTATATTTTGTCTCATTCTGGTTTTATAATTTCATAATAATATGCTTCTTTTTGTATGGGACTTTCCACAGCATTATTTAGGTTTTGTTTTTACCTGTGTATTTTGTTATAGAGTGACAATTTTCAGCCCATTATGTTTTTGGACATTGTGAGTGTAACTCAAATACAAATGAGCTTTATGCCCTATGCCAATAAAATAATCTATTTGTAGAAATATTACCCTTGTATACTTTGTGACTCACCTTGTATATTTCTTTGCTTGGTTAGTGTCAGTGAGTGTTGTAGCATGTCTATGTGAATTGTCATAATAATGGAATTAACTTCATCATCTATTTATTGGTGAATATATTATCTGTACGCATATTCATTGTGGTTCCCTTAGAGATTACTTAAAAACATCTTAAAGGTATAACAAACCATCATATGTGCTGCTAGCACAGAGCTAAAATTATGATTTGAACTCATGAACTATGAGACCATGCCTTGACCTGAAATTAAGAGATGGACACTTAACCACTGAGTCACCCAGATGCCCCTATGTAGCTATAATTTTAAAGTGTGACGGTGTACTCATGAAAAAAGGAATATTTTTAATTACTGACCTGTCTTCATGGACACTAAAACTGTAAAGTATATTCTTTAAAATCAACATTGGAAACTTCTAGTGAAAACTTTTATGGAATGAAGCACTTAAAAGACATCAACATTTGTATTATGTTAATAGATCCATCCTATTACAAAGAGTTTAAGTGTATATAATCCATTATTTAGAATCAAGCAAATAAAAACCTTTCATTTCTTTAAATTTTTTACAGCGTATTGAAAGAGAGAGAGAGAGACAGAGACAGAGACAGAGAGAGAGAAGGGCAGAGAGAGGGGCAGAGAATTCTAAGCAGGGTCCATGCAGTCAGTGAAGAGCAGAACTTGGAGCTCACAAACCTTGAGATCATCACCTGAGCGGAAATGAGGAGTCAGATCTCAACACTCTGAGCTACCCAGGTACCCCAAAACCTTTCATTTCTGAATAAACAAACACCACCAAAGTTGAAAAATATGCCAACAATCACTTTATTAAAAAACATCTTTCGGATTAACTTCAGATACACTGAGGAAAGTAGAAAAACTAATTTTTTCCCGAAGTAAAATTACACTTACTAGGGGCGCCTGGGTGGCTCAGTCAGTTAAGCGTACTACTTTGGCTCAGGTCATGATCTCACGGTTCATGGGTTCAAGCCCCACATCAGACTGTGCTGACAGCTCAGAGCCTGGAACCTGTTTCGGATTCGGTGTCTCCCTCTCTCTGAACCTCTCCTGCTCATGCTGTCTCTCTCTCAGAGATAAATAAAACATTTTAAAAATTACACTTACTATTAAAACTCTTTCTTACATAGGAAGTTTACTAATTATCTTCTTCTATAAAATACATGTCCATGTCACATCAGAATGTTTGATCTAATAAATCATAAAGGAATCTCATATATAACTATTCAGAAAGTGAAAACACATGACAAGATCACAGGAACTACTTATTATACAGGACAAAAGTATTAAATGATTCAATTTATTAGAAAATAAGATAACAATTGACACTTTATTATAGGCTACAAATTTAAAATTCTAAATGTTCTAGATCCCCCATGCCATTAACTTATATATAAATGCCATTAATTTATATATAAATTGTAGGAAAATAATACGTGCTTTAAATTATTTTACCTTTGAAGAATGAAAATCATAGGATGGACATTTCTTATTTTAGTTAATACAAAGAAAATAAACTTTTAGAATTTTTTGAAAGTTTATTTGTATTTATGTTGAGAGAGAGATAAAGAGCAAATAGGAGAGGTGGAGTGAGAGAAAAGCAGACAGAATCCCAAGGAGGTTTTGTGCTGTCAGCAAAGAGCTCTCTGTGGTGCTGGAATTCACAAGCTCTGAGATCATGAGCCAACATCAGATGCTTAACCATCTGATCTACCCATGTGCCCCAAAAAATGGACTTTTCAAATGGAATAAACGATTAGATTTTCTCATTTTAGGAAGGTGCTTTGTCAGCTGATGAAATTACTGGATCTCACATTTATACAATTAAGATTTAAGCCTCCATAATATAGGAAAGCATAAACAAGATAACATGTGATATCCATCTTCAGTGTTCCTGAGATTTCTGCACCAAGCCCCAGTATGCCCACCACTACACCCTGACATACTTTTCACATGAGGCAAACCAGAACTCAGAAATGGATTAGCATAGAGTTCCTCAGAAATACAGAGATGTCCCCGAAGACCCTCCAAGCAATGGAGAACTAATCAAATTATTGAGGCCCTCACTGTGAATGTGAAGAACCTTCAGTGGAACTGAAGGAGAATCTTAAGAGAATGCAAGATCATGCTTTTTTTGGAAAGCAGATGTCTAGCTGAGAGGGAGAGAAATAAAACTAGACTTCTCCAACTTATTTCCATTCAAGGAGAGCTGCTTAAAACATATTTAAGGTCTATCTTCCTCCTTTACATTTGGACCTTACCTCTGTCATGTTTCATTCCACCTACCTGGGTATGAGGCTACTGTCTCCTTTCTCTTAACACGCCACAGCTCCTTCTTTTGTTCCAAAAAGAAGACCAGGTCTGGCTTTGACAAAACAAGATCTGTTTATTAGAAAAAAAGGAATATGAGTGTGCCTGGAGATTCTACCTTTCAACCCAGTATTAGACTCAGTAGAGAAGAGAGGACATTGTAGAATTCTAGAAAACGATTTCCCAAATGATGTTACCCAACAACCCCTTTAGAACACAAAGGAGGGACCCTCAATGTTCGGTTCTTGATCTCCACTTCCAAATAATACCAGTATATTAATGAGTAGAAATTGGTATTTAAGGCATGTGAAATACCACTTTATGCCACTCAATGTTTCGAATTCCCATTAATCTACAGAAATTATGATGTTACCCTAAAGAAGGGGAAACTAAAGCTGAAAGGAAACATCATGAAAATATTTCTTTCCATCTATAAATGCCTACTTCTTTCCCTTACTGCAGAGATCTGAATTCCAGTCATGCAAAGAGGAAGCTTCCAAGAAAATGACTTCAAAGGAAAGGACAAAACCCTGAGGGTGGTCTGGGAATCCTGAAAGTAGTTATCCTCACCCAAGAAGAGGAAGTGTCCATAGTTCTCTAACATCACATCTCTGTACAGTTGCCGCTGACTGTGGTTTAGGATTCTCCACTCCTCCTTAGAGAATCCTATGACCACATCCCTGAACGTCAGCAGTCCCTGCAATAAATACTATAGTTACCAAGTGACCACAGGCAGACGTCATAAAGGTACCTAAGATGAAAGAGGTAGTTAATGTCACCAGCTTGTCCCCAAGTCCTGATCTTCAGTGGTTACTTGCTTGTACCCACCGACCTTAGTCCCACATTTTACTCAACCTCCTTTTCTACCTTATCTTTTACTTCAGGCAAAACACCCCATGGGCATTGTGTTCTGTGGTGGAAACAGAAAGTATCCAAAAAGACTATCCAAAAAGACGTAATAACTACCCTGAGGAAGAGCTCAGATTGGCCCAGTTTGAGCTTAGCCTCTGACTCACACCTATGCAAATGAACAATAGAGTAAAGCAGGGAGAACAGTTACCTTTATCTCATTATGTTAAAAAGAATATTTATTTCCTTTAGAGAGACAACACAAGTGAGCGTGGGGCAGGGAGGGAGGGGGAAAGAAGGGAGAGAGAGAGAAAGAAAAAAGAGGGAGAGAGAGAGAAAGAGAATGAGAATTCCAACCAGGCTCCATGCTCAGTGTGAAGCTTGACTTGGGGCATGATCTCAGGACTGTGAGATCATGACCTGAGCCTAAATCAAGAGTCAGATGCTCAACTGACTGAGCCACCCAGGAGTTCCCTTTTACCTCATTATAACACTAAAATCTCCCAAAAAGGATCACAAATCTCTTCTTATGCAACTACAGAGTATGCACAGAAGAGTTTTCTTAAGACTCATGTGCAAACCTTGTCACAAGCTCGACAAAGATGATGTCTGCCTCTTTCTTAATATCCACCCTAACCCTAAATAAAAGGAAACCTTTCCCCCTTCCTCTGTGAGTCCCTGCTTTTGGAAGTTACTCCTGTGATGTTATTTCTTGTAAATCAATTTTCTTTTGTCTGATATCCCCACCTGTAGTGTTTGTGTGATTCACCAAGGACTCCTATTAGTTCAGTTATATTGGAACTGGTTCTGGCTTAGGTGAGCTTCTTGCTTTCTGCAGTAAGAGAATTTGTAACACAATATTACGCTCTAACATATTCTTTAACTTTGAGGTATTAACTGTTGACAATATTGTGTTTATTGAAGAGAATTTGTGAAATGAAGGCATCAACACAGGCATACACATTTTTGAATCCTGTATTTACATCATACAGTACATGTGGGGTCTATTTCTTAAGTGGAAAGTTTTGGTGAGTTACAAATATATTTAGCAAATTCTAATGTGAATTGAAATTCATAACAGTGCATTAGAGATCTTGTTATAATGCAAATGCTGTTCAGCAGTTCTAGGACAGGGTAGGAGTTTGCATTTCTAACAAGACATTAGTCTATGGGCCAAAGGACACATATTTCAATAACAAAGAAGTAGAACTCAAAGACAACTCTTGGAGGACTTGGAACTGAATGGGTCTTATAGCAATTACAAGTTCTACTAGAATAGCAAGACATGTGATAACAAGCCTTTCCAAGAATTTCCTAGTAGACAGCCATCTAACAGTTTCTCATAAATTCATGGAAAATACATAATAATGATCTAAGAGAACAAATTATTCTTCCATTTTTAGGGGATATTTTGTCAAACATCCAGCACATGGTAGGGATTATGTTTTAACACAGGTCATCTAAGAGTTGACCTAAAATGACACACCAGTCAATATACACAGGGGACCCTAAAGCAATGTTCACAGCAGGTGTCAAGCCTGAGAAAAATGATGGGAAAAAGAAGGTACCCACGCAAAATTGATCTACCTTTATACATTCCATGCACAGATCCATTCTGAAAATAGTTATGTACACATTAAAAGTGATAAAGTAGAAAATTATCAGGGTGACTAAGAAATATTTTCAATAAAGGGTGCCTGGGTGGCTCAGTCAGTTAGGTATCCAACTCTTGATTTTGACTCAGGTCATGATCTTATGTTTCCCAAGGTCAAGCCCCACCTCAGGCTCTGTGCCTGGAGCCTGCTTGGGATTTTCTTTCTCTTTCTTCTCACTCTGCCCCTCCCTCTCTGTCTCTCATAAAAAAAAAAAAAAAAAGGAAAGAAAAAAAGGAAAAAAACATTTTCAATGACATGAAACTCATAAATCTAGTTATAGATGATCATGCTTAGATCTTTTACTCAGCTATCAGAACAAACACATAAAATGATATAAATAACAGTATTTGTAAGTCTGGTGTGGTTAGGGATACAAGAAGAAAACTGTTCACCTTCAGCACAGAAGGCTGATCTATAGCCTGGAACATGTTCCAAAACATTTTAATTTTTTTAATGTTTATTTATTTTTGAGAGGGAGACAGAGCACGAGTTAGGGAGGGACAGAGAGAGAGGGAGACACAGAGTCTGGATCAGGGTCCAGGTTCTGAGCTGTCAGCACAGAGCCTGACATGGGGCTCAAACTCACAAACCAGGAGATCATGACCTGAGCTGAAGTTGGATGCTTAACTGACTGAGCCACTCAGGCACCCCTAGATAGTTTTGATAAGCATCAAATAAAGGCTTATTCCTCCATTTTAAAAAAGTGTTTATTTCTACTGTGAGAGATGCATGGGCTAACACGGTGTGAAAAGAGGAGGGCCAGAGAGGGAGAGAATCCCAAGCAGGCTCCAGTCTGTGTCTGTGTCACCCAGGCCAGGGGTGGATGATACTTTTTTTTTTTTTTAATGTTTTATTTATTTCTAGGAGAGAGAGAGACAGTGTGAGCAGGGGAGGGTCAGAGAGAGAGGGAGTCACAGACTGGAAAACAGGCTCCAGGCTCCAAGCTGGCAGTCAGCACAGAGCCCGACGCGGGGCCCGAACCCACGAACTGTGAGATCATGACCTAAGCGAAAGTCGGACGCTTAACCGACTAAGCCACCCAGGCGCCCCTAATGATACATTTTAAAGGGTCTCATGACTGCCATTACATCTCACCAATAGTTAATGAAGTAGATCATAACCAAAGAAATTTTGCAGAAGGAGTTTTATAAGTAGAAAGCTAAAGAAATATGTGACTGAACACTCTGTGCACCTACCCTCCTCCTGGAACATACATATAAGCTCCATGCAGTTAAAGTATAGCTCTTTCTGCCCAAGTGTTCTATCTCTGTGCTTCTTCAATAAATTATCTTGTGCCATACAGTAACTCAAGAATAGTATCTTGACCACAGTATTCAATAATCCCATAACATACTAGTTCTTGGAAAGCTTTTCTAAATTATTTTTTTAACTTTTATTTCTTATTGAGAGGGCACAAGTGACTGAGGGTGGAGAGAGAGACAGGGAGGGAGAGGGAGGAAGCAGGGAACATGTTCACCTGAAGCAGGGCATGTGCTCAACCAAAGCAGGTCTTGAGGTCACACCATACAGGACTGAAACCTACAAACCATGAGATCCTGACCTGAGCCAAAGTCAGATGGTTAGGGAGTGAGCCATCTAGGTACCCTGAGTTTTTTTTTTTTTAATGTTTATTTATTTTGAGAAAGGACGAGCAGAGAGAGAATTCCCAAGCATGTTCCAAGTGAACAACATACAGCCTGACTTGGGCCTCTATCTCATGAACCAGGAGATTATGATCTGCACCGATATCAAGAGTAGAGGCTTAACTGACCAACACACCCAGGTGCCCCTAATTGAAAGCTTTTGTTTCAATCATCATTTGTGTTCTATGGTATTTCAGGATTTTAAGACACTCAAACATGTTAATTATGTGATTTTTATTTCCTTTTTCTGAATATACAAAGAAGTAAAAGAAGTAAATAGAAGAGTATGTCTGTGTCATGACCATGGAGTGAAATAAAAACCTATGGGATGAAGATCTGTTTGATTTAGAACCTCAGATTTGGTTCTCTTGATTTAGACTCCCAGAAGTCAATAGCTCTACTGCGTAAAGGTGACTGCCTTCATTGCCCAGTGGAAACTGATGTGAGGTGGGCCAGAAATAAATGCTCAGGGAAATATCTTTAGGCTTTTTTGCTCAATGAAACTCTGTGTTAAAGCACAGGGTCAGTATCCAGAGGCAGAATGAGCTGCAATGTGACTGGGAAGAACCACTGATTAAATAATTCTATGTGGGGGGTAGGGTGTAGAAATAATAGACGTTTTAAAGGATTTTGATATGTTAAAGAAGACTTACAGGATACTGGAAGTCTGGCTATTGTCAAGCTAAGATTGCTTTGTGCCTCTAGAAAAGTATTAACATTAAAGCAGTTGTGAATTCCTTGAGGAACATCTTCCTCTGCCAGTCTCAAGTATTTGTCAATGGGTTACAAGTTGTAAGAAAACTTAATTTTATCTGCATTTCTTTTCCTTTGTTCTCTTCAACAGAAACTACAAGGAAGCAGTTCCTGGGTGGCTCATTCAGTTAAGGGTCTGACACTAGATTTCAGCTCAGATCAAGATTTCATGGTTTTGTGAGTTCCAGTCTTGAGTCTGGGTCTGCACTGACCCTGTGGAGCCTGCTTGGGATTTGCACCCTCTCTCTGCAACTCTCCTGTTCCCACTCCGTCTTTCTCAAAACAAACAAACAAACTTAAAAAAAAATACAAGTAAAGAGAAACTAGGAGAGAGAAGTTTCCAGTTTAAATGTCTGGAAATCGCTCAGGGAATCTGCCTAAAACCGTTACAACTGATAAGAAGGAAAATATGAACTTTACAGACAGGAAATCTGGCAGAGAGCTGAAAGTCAAGTAAAAAAAAGTTAACATCGACTTTAAGGAAATAAATTTATATCACTGCCTAAGGCATAGTTCTGGACACAGGATCGCTGATAGGTTCTTGAGACCCCCAAACAGTAAATCAGAATATAAACAACTTTGAGGATACAGTGGATTTATACAGCCTTCAATCACATACAGTTTCCATGTCTTGTAATATCTAGTATCCTATAGTATATCGTAGAGAATCTTTTCCACATCCTAAAGAACTAGAGTTCCTTTCTGATGGATGTGGGGGGGAGGAGGGATGGGCATGGAGGAGGGCGCTTGTGGGGATGAGCACTAGTGTTATGTGGAAACTAATTTGACAATAAACTATTTGTAAAAAAAAAAATGAATATTGGAAAAAAAAAAGAACTAGAGTTCCTTTTTCTGAGAACATTCCGAATTATTCTGTGTCTCATACCCATTTTGTGTATTTGTCCATTTTAATGCCTACTCTACCCAGAGCAGAGAAATCATTGATGTCAGACCTAAACAGGAACCGTGTTATTTTAGTGCAATCCCAGGACCAAACCCCATCAGCAATAGGAAACTGGGACTCAGTATCTTCTGCTCTGGATCTGTCACAAAGGGAATATTTTCAATACTTGCAGGACTTTAATTCAAAGTGACAACTGTTGATGCCCTACTGGAAGCCAGGTTGGAGAGAAGGGAGAGAAGTCTCTGGGATACAGGGGAGGAGTGTTCTAAAGACTTAACCTTGAGTATAATTTCTGAGAAGGTTAAAATTAGGTGAAAACATAAAGCAGAAACATTAGAACTAAAAAAAAATCATTGGTGCGTTTAATTTTCTTTTAGAGAGAGAAAGCATGCATACAAACAGGGGAGAGAAAGAGACTAGAATCTTAAGTAGGCTTCATGCTCAGCACTAACCCCGATGCCAAGGTAGATAGCAGGACCCTGGAATCAGGGCCTCAGCTGACATGAAGAGTCTGATGTTCTATGGAATGAGCCACCCAGGTGCTTTGCAATTTCTACATGCATGGAATTTCCCAAGAAAAAGACAACTGGGCCTCCGGCCTGGGAAGCAAGGCTTACCTGAGAACTGGCCATTTCTTCTTTCACCTTGTCCTCTAGATTTTTTTCTCAGAAGATATTTGTGGAGAAATCACAGCTGAATTAGGAGGAAATGTCTTTAAAGCCTCCAACGCAGCTTCTTCATCTATAAACTGCCCACTTGCAGGCAGGACTTTGTAATGCAGAAAAGGCCCAACTTCCTAGTCTTTGTGTCAGGGGCTACTCAGAAACTATGAGCTCCCACTTGGAGACCAATCTCTGAGTTTTCCTTCTCTGTTTTCAGGGGCATCCCCTCCCACAGAAGCCCGCAAATTCTGCTTGAGCATAGGAACAGTGTGCTGCATGGACCTGACCCTCCCCAACCCCTATGGAGGAGACCCTGTCGCCTCTCCTTGAACCAAAGACTGCACTCAACTCTCATAAACTAATGGGAAGCCTTCGTGCTTAACTCTGTGCTCACTGAGAATTGTGATAGGAAAGTATACGATTCTGTTTACAGAAAATTAAAGATTAGGAGCTGAGGTCCCTGGGTGGGGAAAAACACATTTTAGAACAATACTGGGAGTGGCCAACCACAGCAAGCCCCCTCAGACATAAGGTGCCTGTAAGACAATAACAGACACCTACCCACTCCCAGTTTTCCCTCAATAGTTTGACTAAAGACCTAACTAAAAATAAGTAGTTGACCAAAAAGCTTAGAACCCCCAAGAAACACTATGGCCATAGACCACCCCTCGTGCAATGGAAACACACCAAGAGAATGTCCACTCTCTGTAAAGAGATTTCCTACAACTCTTCCTTTCTTATACTCTCATAAACTTTTGCCTGCTGCTCACCTTGTGTCTGCCTGTTTATTATTCAAAGTGGTGCGTCAAGGAATCCTGGGTATTGAGGGGAAAAATCCCGCAACAGAATCACCCGGAGCACTTCACTAAAACAACACTACGGTTTCCACTCACACCAATGGACAGAATCTGAAGGGGAGAGCAGCAGTGACCTTGTCTGAAACTCCACCGGTGATCCTATTGGGAAGCATTTGGGGGAGGTAACCAAGTGAAAAACCGTAAACAAGAGTGTGGTTGTTACCCAGATTTAAATCCTTTGCTTCACAGATCAGAGTTTCTGGAGATTAACACATTCTCCCTCTTTCTGCTTCACAGAGGGAGACACCCTTCCAAACAGGAACATTCCCTTATACATGCAAATATCTCTTATAAAGGAAACTCTACTTACAAAGGAAACTTATAAAAGTATAGTGTTGAACAGAAATCAAAATGGACGCATTAAACCATCAACGAGGCTTGATACTAAACCAAGTAACTTCTTTTTGAGTGAGCTGGGAAAGAGCAGAGAGAGGGAGACACGGCTCCAAACAGACAGCAGAGAGCCTGGAGTGGGGCTGGAACTCTGTGAGATCATGACCTAAACCAAAGTGGGATGGTTAACTAACTGAGCCACCCAAGCACCCCTCTTAGCCTTTTTTTGTTTTGTTTTTTAATGAGAAACCCAGTACCACCCTGAACACAGGATGAACGAGGCTGGCAGCACAAACAACTCTTGTTGAAACCAGGTGGGTCCTGTAGTTCCCTACAACCCCCAGCCTTTCCTCTGGGTGGGCTTGCAGTTCTGAAGGCCCTAGCCTGCCTCAGCCTCCCCAGCCTCCCAAACCAAGAAACCAACTGTTCCTCTTTATCCCAAACTCTGTCTTCATGTTATATTTTGACTCTGGAGCACCAAGGTCAGTTTTCAACTACAGAATGAATGTGTAGGAGATGAGAATATTTTTTCTTCACCTGTTCTCAATTCTTTGGCTGGTTTAATAAACTGACATAAGACAGGTTTACAAGAGAAGAAAATATTTCTTATTATAGGAACATCAATGATTTGAGGCTCAAAGACAGAGGGATGGATGATGGTTATGTGCCATTGTGACTTAAGGAGAGGGGGTAGGGATTTAGAATTTCAGAAAGGGGAAGTACATTCACAGGAAAAAGGAAATAGTAAATGTTTGCCCATGCCAGACAGGTAACTTTTATAAAAGGTTCTTCTCTAGTATTAGCTCTTTTCCTGATACAGGTCCCTCATCTAATTTATACTTGGTATATCAGTCTCAGAGGAAATCTTCCCTTACTGCAGGAGAATAATCCTAAAGAACATTTTGTTTTCTCACTGGGTACCTTCCAGTTTGTCTCTTGGCTCAGGAGGGAGACCCTAAGGACAAAGCAAACCTGAGCGGAACTGGAACTACCCCCTCAAGTCACAAGGACTTCCCTGAGCCAGAAAGACCCCACCCCAGACAATGACAGATTTAAACTTCACCGCCTACCACCTGCAGGTACCCACTCACGTTGGCCCCACATCTCACTGATATAAACCTGGAATATTTCCCACACATCAGAGTCAGGAGAAAACAACCACTGAGCACACTAACCAAGAAAAATAAGCAAGGTAAATCATGAGCAAAGAATGTATAGATAATACAGACAAAAATGCAAGTAATTTATTGGCAACTGACATATGGCTGATTCCTATTTGAATTAAACCCCATCTTAAAATGTGCTGACTTGAAAATTGTCACCCACAAACCTAAAACATAAAAAACAAAATCAAAATTAATTAATGTTGTGGGAACTATCATACAAAAGGAAGCATAATTCTGAGCGAAATAAGTCAGGCAGAGAAAGACAAATATCATATGTGTGCACGTATAGGAGGATTAGGAGGAGCTTAACAGAGGACCAAGGGGGAGAAGAAGGGCGGAAATGGTGGGGGAAAGGGGGAGAGGCAAACCATGAGAGACTCTTGAATGCTGACAAAAACTGAGGACTGGTGGATGTGGGGGGAGGAGGGGTGGGCATGGAGGAGGACACTTGTGGGGATGAGCACTGGGTGTTATGTGGAAACTAAATTGACAATAAACTATTTGTAAAAAAAAAAATACTTACAGAGTTACAAGAAAAAAAAAAAAGGAAGCATAATTAACAGAATTCTCAAACAATAAGAGAAATTTTAACCCTCAAACTCCTGAATAAATCATAGATATTTGTTATAAAAGGATCCCACTTAAAAACATTAAATTATTTTTTTTTTTAAAAAGCCCTCCACTTCCAAGTATTATTGATAAATAACAAGGAGTAGAAATGAGAATGTAAGGAGTAGCCAATAGCATTTAATGTCACCCAATATTTAGAGTTGTCACTCATCTACAGTAAAGGATGATGGTACCTTAGTGCACCTGGGTGGCTCAGTCGGTTGAGCGTCCGACTTCGGCTCAGGTCATAATCTCATGATTCATGGGTTCGAGCCCGCATCGGGCTCTGGGCTGACAGCTCAGAGCCTGGAGCTTGCTTCAGATTCTGTACTGCCTTCTCTCTCTGAACCTCCCCTGCTCACGCTGTCTGTCTGTCTGTCTGTCTGTCTCTGTCTCTCTCTCTCTCAGAAATAAACATTAAAAAAAAAGTATGATGGTACCTTAAGAAGGGGACACTAAAGTTGAAGATATGAAATATCATGAGGATTTTTATCTCAACATCTAGAAATCTCTATTTCTTTCCCTTAGAACAGGGATCTGAATCCCAGTCATACAAAAGTAATCTTCCAGGAGACATTCATCAAAGAAAGTAACAAAGCCCCAAGTGTGGGAAGGTTTACTTCCCTTACGTAAACCTGGAAGTATTTCCCGCACATTGGAGACCATCTTTGAGAGATTAGCTCTCTTCCCAGTGTCGGCCTCCCTGAGATGACTTCATTTCTTGTTTTGCCACTTCTATTCTCTCTACCTTTGGATTCTGTCAGCAGCGAGTGGCCAGATCTGGTCTGTTTGGTACCCCAGATACAGGTGCTCTTGCACCCTCCCTGCACACCAGGGAACAGCACAGGGATGAGTGGTAACAAAAAAAGAAAGGAATTTTCTTCAGTGCGGCTGACACCGAGAAGGCAGCGGGCTAACATCTCAAACATTGTCCAGACTGCTGAAAATTCTTCCAGGTTCCTATAAAGAAAATGTAGGACAAAGGGTGGTGGTACATGCAGGTGGTGAAGGTCAGGCTGATCACTGTGTTGCTGTCAGGCAGGTAGGGTCTTGTTGGGTCAGGGGAGTCCCTGTTGCTGGAAGGGATAGTTTCCTTTCCCATCCTGGGATGTTTTGCCTAGTAGGGCTTCTACAGGAGCTAAAAGATAAACTGGCAAGAAGGACTGAATTAGAAAGTATAGATGAAGATCAAAGTAGAGACAGATGAAGGCACTTCTGGGTCTTCTTTCCATTCCACAATGTCTGTGTATATTTAAAAATTTGAGTGACCATTAGGGGCACCTGGGTGCGCCTAGTCGGCTAAGCATCCAACTTCAGCTCAGGTCATGATCTCGCAGTCTGTGAGTTCAAGCCCCACATTGGGCTCTGTGCTGACAGCTCAGAGCCTGGAGCCTGCTTCTGATTCTGTGTCACCCACTCTGTCTGCCCCTCTGCTACTCAAGCTCTGTCTCTCTCTTAAAAATGGATAAATGTTAAAAAATATTTTTTTAAGTTTGAGTGACCATTAGATGTTCAGAAATGGAAAACAGGGTGCTCCATGGGCTGGCTCTTGAAGCTCCCATGGCATAATTATGGAGAGTCCACACACACATGGACATTCCAAAGTCGGGCAGGCAAAATGAGGTCTATATGTCATCGTGAACCAAGAAGAAGGCAGTAGGAGTCTAGGATTTCAAAGAAATGCACTGACAGAGTGTAGGAGAGGTGCAGGTGTTTGGGTAGAGGTTCAGGACAGCCCCCTCGCCCCCAGAATTCCCACTTTGACATGTAGATCATTCTGAGCTGAAAGCACTTGAAAATCCCTATGGTCTCCGGGGAAAGTTTGTTCCCCCTTAGCAACATAGAATAATCTATATTGGAGGTCCTTTCCAGAATAAAGGTTATTAACAAATAAATTTTCTCTGAGCGACTCATCTGTATGGGAGGGTAAATGCCTTATCACCAAACTTCTTTTTCTATCACCCTGTGAAGCACATTCCTTTCCTTGAGATTCCAGGTCCTACCCACTTCTCAGTTCAGAATCACATATGTACCTCATTTTACCTGTCTTTAAAATGTCCACGTCTCTGTGAATTTCTTGTGTATATGCCATTATGTACACTTGATTTTCTCCCGTTAATCTGTCTTCTGTTAATTTGATTCTTAGTCCAGCTAGAAAGACCCCTGAAGGGGGCATGAATTCTTGCCATCTGACACAGGTAATTAGATGTTTGCTCTGCCATGGGTCAGTCAGATAAAATTTATCCTCTGTAATAACCCTTGTTTTAGAAAAGGTACCCAATTTAGAATCCTCTATGTAGTTAAGGGAGGAACCAAAGTTTCTCTGGATCCCACATGGTCTTGATTGCCTTCAGCTCCAAATAATCCATATGCCAAAGTGGCACATTCTGGCAGGGTCTGTCCCCACCCCTTTCAAAGGACATTATATAATGAGACATAATGAAATTAAGGCACCAAAATATACAGCCTTTGCTTCTATGTATCTGATTTGGGGTTTCACCAAAATATCAGCACCTACCAATGAGACATGAGAGGAGCAGTGAGCCAAACTTCTGATCTCCTCTAATCTGTTCAGTAAGGGGAGAGCCCAGGGTGGGGCCTGACCTAGAAAAGCTTTACAAGTGAGGGTTCTGGATGAGCTGTGGAGGCAGAGGGCTCTAGGCTTCTTATCTCCCTACCTATGGGATATTTTCAGTTTTATCTACTTTTGTCTAAGAAAAACTTATACTCTACTTAAGCCAATTCACTGTTTTATGACAGAAAATGGTAAGTGACTTAACATAAACACTTAGAGATTCTGGGACAATACTATAGTTGGCTGTTGAAAGACAAAAGTTTGAAGTGCAGGGGTCTTTGTGCATACAGTTTTGTTTAGATAAACACAGAACAGTGTAAATGTGTTTTCTTGTGATTTCCTTAACAGATCTCTAGCTTATTTTTATTGTAAGACTATGTGTGTGTGTGTGTGTGTGTGTGTGTGTGTGTGTGTATGTATATGTGTGTGTATATACATATGTATGTATATAACAAAATGTGTAATTGACTATGTTATTAGTAAGGTTTCCAATCAACAGTTGTCTGTTAAGAATTCGGTTTTCAGGGAGGCTGGGTGGCTCAGTGAGTTAAGCATCTGACTTCAGGTCATGATCTCATAGCTCATGGGTTTGAGCCCCACATGGAGCCCCGCACTGACAGCTCAGAACTTGGAGCCTGCTTCAAATTCTGGGTATCCTCCTCTCTCTCCCCCTCTCCCAGCTTGAGCTCTCTCTCTCAAAATTAATAAACGTTAAAAAACTTTTTTTAAAGAATTAAAATTTTGAAGTATCATAAGTGATACAGGGATTTTTTTCATCTGCATATTGGGGTTGGTGCCCCTAACTGCTACCTTAAGGGTCAACTATATCTTATTCTTAACAAGGTAAACAAATACAAATATTACTAATACTACTAAAAACTCTTTTCTTTGTGGGTAGCCTTCAGGGGCACCTTTGTACTCACAAAACTACAGAGAAATGAAGTCATAATTCCCCATAAATCACCCCTTCCTTGCAGTGACCCTCAAACCTTGAATTCAACCAAATAAACATTTGGTCTATATTGAAAATCTCAATCATAGAGGCCATGGCTGTTCATCTCTGTATTTCTAATACCCGTATTAAATAGAAATAATCACTTTCTCTATCAATTTACATCTCCAAGCCTCCTCAGAGTTCATCACAGTACCTATGAACACATTTTAATCCTGAGAAAAACATCAAATTCCATATTAGAGATTAAAACAAAAACAACACCATACCTGAAACCAAACATCAGGGAGAAAAACGTATCATGTGGTCTAAATAAGACTTAACACATACTTTAACTGGGAAATTACAAAATTTCAGACTTTACACATCCTCAGAATATGTTTCATAGGACCCAGAATTCATTAGCACAGCTGACTATTATTTGTGTTCTCCTTTACGAAGCAAGTTCATAAAGCCAAGGACCAGAGGCTAGTTTTTAAATTCCCAAAGCTCTGTGAAAGATCACAAGGCATAGCAAGAAACAGAAAAAATGTGTTCCAATTGAAGGAACAAAGTAAAACTCTAAAACTTACCATAAATTTATACATAACTATTCATTACTTGACAAATAACTCAAAATAATCATCATAACCATGCTCATGGAGGAAGAAAATAAATGGGGGAACTTAACGATATCAGGAAAACTTCGCATAACCAAAATAAAATTCAAGCTGACAGAAAGTATACAAAACAATGAAACAAAAATTAGAAGCTAAAGAGTCCAATAAATGGATTTTAAATACCAGTCAAAGGAGGGTGGCATGGCTGGTTCACTTGGTACAGCATGCAACATTTGGTCTTGGGGTTGTAGGTTTGACCTCCATGTTGGGTATAGAGATTATTTTAAAAAATTATATATTTAAAAAAGAAAAAGACAGTAAAGGGTTAATGAAAGACTTGAGCAATCAGAAAAAAGAATCAGATAACTTAAAGGTCACTTGTTTTAAATTGTCCACTGAGGTAGAAAAAAAAATTTATAAAGGACAGAGTCCAAGGGACTTTTGGTATATAACAAGTGAATCAAAATACGTATTATGGGGACCCCATATGAAAGGAGAGTGAAAGGAGATAAAGAGCTTACGTGAAAAACTAATGGCTCATAATTCCCACATTTGTGGAAGGAAAGAAACATGCAAGAAGTTCAGTGAATTTTTATGCAGGATAAATGCCAAATCTTAAATTTATATTTTAAATTATAGTGACACACTATAATTACCCTATCACAAATCAGTGAACAAAAACTTTGAAACACTATGAGAAAAGCAACTGCTCATGTTCAATAGATCCAGTATAAGATATTAGCAGTTTCTCAACATACCTTAAAGGAAGTAGTGCATAGGATAATATATTCAAGTACTGAAATATCAAAAAAATATCAACCAAGGGCGCCTGGGTGGCTGGGTCAGTTAAGCATCCAGCTACAGTTCAGGCCGTTATATCAGGATTCACAAGTTCGAGTCCTGTTTTCAGACTCCATGGTGACAGCTCAGAGCCTGGAGTCGGCTTCAGACTCTGTGTCCCCAACTCTGACTGCCCCTCCCCCACTCATCTCACTGGTTCTCTCTCTCTCTCTCTAAAATAAATAAACGTTTTTTTAAAAATGGAGAAAGGAAGACTTTCCGAGGAAACCCCCCTAGAAGTTTCAGGGTTTCAACCAGTAAACCAGCTCTACAAGAAACATTAAAGGGAGAGTCTGGTTAAAACACAGTGATTCTATGGGGCGCCTGGGTGGCTTAGTCGGTTGAGCGTCCGACTTTCGCTTAGGTCATGATCTCATGGTTCGTTGGTTCGGCCCCGCGTCGGGCTCTGTGCTGACTGCCAGCTCAGAGCCTGGAGCCTGTTTCAGTCTGTGACTCCCTCTCTCTCTGACCCTCCCCTGCTCACGCTGTCTCTCTCTCTCCTAGAAATAAATAAAACATTTAAAAAAACAAAACAAAACAAAATAAAAAACACAGTGATTCTAAAAGTAACTGAAATATAATGAACACATAAAACTCTCTGCTCAATTTAAATATTTGAACAAATATAGAAATCTGAGTTTATAATGAGCAATCACAAATCAGTTTTACTTCTGTGACAGAGTAAAATAATAAAAGCATTAAAAAAATCACAAATCCATGTTACAGAGTGCACAACATAAAAGAGAGAATTTGGGATATCAGTAAGACAAAGTGGATTCAGTGGTGGACAGGATATGTGTGAGAGGTTTTAAGTCCTTCTCATGGTAACCACAAAGAAAATTCCTGTAGAAGATAGAAAGGAGATGAGAATGGTATCAAAGCATGTCATTACAAATATCAAAGAAACAAAATGGAACATAGGAAGAGAGGAAAAGTGGCATGAAATAGCCACAAACGGGTACAGAAAACAATTTTTAAAAATGGCAGTAGTAGTGGTTCCCTTTCAGTGATACTTTGATTGTAAATATATTAAAGTCCCCCAATCAAAAGATATAGACTGGCTGAATAAGTTTAAAAAATCCTACAATCTCCTGTCTGTAAGAGACTCACAATAGATCTAAGGTGACACATAGGATGCAAGTATAAATATATAAAAAGATATTCCATGCAAGTGGGAGCCAAAAGGCAGCATAAATGGCCATGTTAATATCAAACAAATACACATTAAGTGTCCAAAGCAGTCACAACAGGGGCACCTGTGTGGCTCAGTTGGTTATGTGTTAATTTCTTGGTTTCTGCTCAGGTCAGTATCTCATGGTTTGTGGGTCTGAGCCCTGCACTGGACTCCACACTGACAGTGCAAAGTCTGCTTGGGAGTCTGCCTCTCTCTCCCACTCTCTGCCCCTCCCCCGCTGATTCTCTCTTTCTCTTTCTCTCAAATAAATAAACTTTGAGGGGCGCCTGGGTGGCTTAGTTGGTTAAGCGTCCGACTTTCACTTAGGGCATGATCTCACGGTTCGTGGGTTCGAGCCCCTCGTCGGGCTCTGTGCTGACTGCCAGCTCAGAGCCTGGAGCCTGTTTCAGTCTGTGACTCCCTCTCTCTCTGACCCTCCCCTGCTCACGCTATCTCTCTCTCTCTCTGTCTTCTAGAAATAAATTTTTAAAAATATTTTTAAAACTATTTAAAAATTTTTTTTTAAATATCATGACAGAAAAAGGACATTATATAAAGACGTGAAGCTACATGACATTATAACAATAATTACGTGTGCACCTAACATCAAGATCCCATATAGGTGAAGAACGCATGGTAGAATTGAAGCAAGAAATAAACAGTATCATAAGAGTAACAGAGGTCAACACTTCAGTTTAACTGGATAGAAAGACTACATTTAACTTCAGTAAGAAGCACATTTAAGCAACATTACAGACCAACTTTGTATAACAAACATAAATAGATTGCTCCACCAAGAAAAAATATATTATGCAATAATCTCCACTGAACATTGATCATCCTGTATAGATGATGGGCTAGTCTATAAAACCAGTGTTAAGAAATCTGCAGAGATTTAAATCATACAAGTGTGGTTTTTGACCACTATAGAATAAAAATAAGGTTTAAGAGCGGATGGAAAATTGGAAAGTCCATAAACGTTTGAAAGCTGAACAATATGCTCGTGAACAATCAATGAGTCAAAAAACATTGAAGAAAAGGATAAGAAAATACTTTGAGCCAAGTGAAATGACAAACAATATTCTCAAACATATGGAATTCAGAGAAAATAATTCTAAATAAACAGTGGAGTGAATAGGCAACCTCTGAAATGGAAGGAAATTTTTTACAGAGCATTTAGAGCATAAGGAGTTAATATATAGAATATAAAAAGAACTCATCCATCGACAACCAAAAACAAATAAGCTAATTTAAATTTGGGCAAAGTATAGAATGAGCATCTTCCAGTGTTAATATACAAGTGGCCAACCATACAAATTCTCAAAATCATTATTCCTTAAAGAAATACAAATCTGGCCACAGTGAGTTATCACAATACACCAATTCACATCCCATCAGTAAACAAATAAAAATAACATACGTTGGAAAGGATGTTGAGAAAATGGAACTCTTATGCACTGCTAGAGGTAATGAAAATGGTGCAACCACAATGGAAAACAAGATAAAGGTTTGAGAAAAAAATTTAAATAATACTATCATAAAATCCAGCATCGCACTGTGGGTACCTAGCCAGAAGAATTCAAAGTTGAGTTTCCAAGAGAGGCCTTATTCAGAAAAGCCAGTAACAGGAGAAAGCAACAGAAATGTACATCCAGATGGCCAACAAACACATGAAACAATGCTCAGCATCCCTCCTCATCAGGGAAATACAAATCAAAACGACTTTGAGATACCACCTCACACCAGTCAGAGTGGCTAAAATGAGCAAATCAGAGAACATGAGATGCTGGCGAGGATGTGGAGAAACGGGTACCCTCCTGCACTGTTGGTGGGAATGTAAACTGGTACAGCCCCTCTGGAAAACAG
The DNA here is from genome assembly GCA_017311185.1 of Proteles cristata cristata. Classification (NCBI taxonomy): domain Eukaryota; kingdom Metazoa; phylum Chordata; class Mammalia; order Carnivora; family Hyaenidae; genus Proteles; species Proteles cristata. The sequence continues at coordinate 764,272 of JAESUZ010004325.1, forward strand.
TGTGGAGATTCCTCAAAAAATTAACAATAGAACTCCCCTATGACCCAGCAATAGCACTGCTAGGAATTTACCCAAGGGATATAGAAATGCTGAGGCATAGGAGCACAATGTTCATAGCAGCACTCTCAACAATAGCCAAAACATGGAAAGAGCCTAAGTGTCCATCAACGAACGAATGGATCAAGAAGATGTGGTTTCATCAATAAAAGAAAAGATAAAAACCATATGATCCTATCAATAGATGCAGAAAAAGCATTTGACAAAATACAGCATCGCTTCTTAATAAAGACTCTAGAGAAAGTCGGGATAGAAGGAACCTACTTAAACATCATTAAAGCCATCTATGAGAAGCCTTCAGCTAACATCATCCTCAACGGGGAAAAACTGAGAGCTTTCCCCCTGAGATCAGGAACACGACAGGGATGTCCACTCTCACCACTGTTGTTTAACATAGTGCTGGAGTCCTAGCATCAGCCATCAGACAACAAAAGGAAATCAAAGGCATCAGAATTGGCAAAGAGGAAGTCAAACTTTCACTCTTCGCAGATGACATGATACTCTACACAGAAAACCCGACAGACTCCACCAGAAGCCTACTAGAACTGATCCAAGAATTCAGCCAAGTTCCAGGGTACAAAATCAACGTACAGAAATTTTTATACACCAACAATGAAGCAACAGAAAGAGAAATCAAGAAACTGATCCCATTCACAATAGCACAAAAAAACATAAAATACCTAGGAATAAACCTAACCAAGGATACAAGAGATCTGTATGATGAAAACTATAAAAAACTTATGAAGGAAATTGAAGAAGATACAAAGATATGGAAAAACATTCCATGCTCATGGATTAGAAGAATAAATATAGTTAAGATGTCATTACTACCCAAAGCTATCTACACATTCAATGCAATTCCAATCAAAACTGCACCAGCATACTTCTCAAAACTAGAACCATCCTCAGATTTGTATGGAACCACAAAAGACCTCGAATAGCCAAAGTAATTCTGAAAAATAAAACCAAAACGGGAGGGATCACCATCGCAGACTTTAGCCTCTACTACAAAGCTGTCATAATCAAGACAGTATGGTATTGGCACAAAAACAGACACATAGACCAATGGAACAGAATCGAGAACTCAGAAGTGGACCCAAAAGTATACAGCCAACTCATCTCTGACAAAGCAGGAAAGAATATCCAATGGAAAAAAGACAGCCTTTTTAACAGATGGTGTTGGGAGAACTGGACAGCAACATGCAGAAGAATGAAACTAGATCATTTTCTCACACCATGCACAAAAATAAACTCAAAATGAATAAAGGACCTGAACGTGAGACAGGAAACTATCAACACCCTAGAGGAGAAAGCAGGAAACAACCTCCTTGACCTCCACCTCAGCAACTTCTTACTTGACACATCCCCAAAAGCAAGGGAATCAAGAGCAAAAATAAACGATTGGGACCTCATCAAGATTAAAAGCTTCTGCACAGCAAAGGAAACAACCCACAATACTAATAGGCAACCAACAGAATGGGAAAAGATAGTTGCAAATGACATATCAGATAAAGGGTTAATATCCAGAATATATAAGGAACTTACCAAACTCCACACCTGAAAAACAAACAACCCAGTGAAGAAATTGACAGAAGATATGAACAGACACTTCTCCAAAGAGGACATCCAGATGGCCAACAGACACATGAAACGATGTTCAGCATCCCTCCTCATCAGGGAAATACAAATCAAAACCATACTGAGATACCACCTCACACCAGTCAGAGTGGCTAAAATGAGCAAATCAGAGGACTCTAGATGCTGGCGAGGATGTGGAGAAACGGGCACCCTCCTACACTGTTGGTGGGAATGTAAACTGGTACAGCCCCTCTGGAAAACAGTGTGGAGGTTCTTCAAGAAACTAACAGAACTCCCCTATGACCCAGCAATAGCACTGCTAGGAATTTACCCAAGGGATACAGAAATGCTGATACATAGGAGCACATGTACCCCAATGTTCATAGCAACACTCTCCACAATAGCTAAAACATGGAAAGAGCCTAAGTGTCCATCAACAGATGAATGGATCAAAAAGATGTGGTTTATCTATACCATGGAATACTACATGGCAATGAGAAACAATGAAATCTGGCCATGTGTAGCAACATGGATGGACCTTGAGGGTGTTATGCTGAGCGAAATAAGTCAGGCAGAGAAGGACAAATATCATATGTGTGCACGTATAGGAGGATTAGAAGGAACTTAACTAGGAACAAGGGGGAGAAGAAGGGGGGAAATGGTGGGGGAAAGGGAGAGAGGCAAACCATGAGAGACTCTTGCATGCTGACAAAAACTGACAACTGATGGATATGGAGGGGAGGAGGGATGGGCATGGAGGAGGACACTTGTGGGGATGAGCACTGGGTGTTATGTGGAAACTAATTTGACAATAAACTATTTGTAAAAAAAAAAAAGAAAGAAAGCAATAGAAATGTTCATGGGTACATGAATAAATATAGCATATACACACAATGGAATAATTAGCTTTGAAAGAAAGAACATATCTTGTCACATTATACAACATGGCCAAAATGTGATGACATTATGCTAAGTGGAATATATGAGTCACAGAGACAGATACACTGAGTTCACTTACCTAACATAATGTGGTGAATCTCATGAAGGAAGAAGGGAAGGAAGAAGGGAAAGGAAGGAAGAGATGGAAAGAGGGAGGAAGAAAATGTAGTTGCTGGGGCTTGGAATACATACAAATGTGGAAGTGGTTATTTAACAGATACTGGGTTTCAAATTTACAAGATGAGAAAATTCCAGAGATTGGTTTTGCAGCAACAGAAATATACTTAACACTACAGTTTAAAATGGCCAAACGGTAAATTTTATGGCATACATTTCAACCACAATTAAGACCAAAATATAAAACTTAAAGTAGGTACAAAGTTACGAGTTTAAAAAAATCACCTCCAATAGGGCACCTGGGTGGCTCAGTTGATTAAACGTCGGGCTTTGGCTCAGGTCATGATCTCACGGTTTGTGGGTTCAAGCCCCACGTCGGGCCCTGTGCTGACAGCTCGGAGCCTGGAGCCTGCTTCAGATTTTTGTGTCTCCCTCTCTGACTCTGACCCTCCCCCACTCACACTCTGTCTCTGTCTCTCTCTCAAGAGTAAATCAACCACTGACCACTAACCAAGCCAAGGAATAAGCAAAGTAAATCATGACCAAAGAATGTACGGGTAGTATTTATACAGACAAATATACAAGTAATTTATTGGCGATTGACATATGGCTGATTCCTATTTGAATTAAACCCTAAATGCTCTTAAAATGTACGGAGTTGAAAATTGTCATACACAAACATAAAATATAGATCAAAAACAAAAACAAAATTAATTAGTGTTGTGGAAACTATCACACAAAAGGAAACATGGTTACAGAATTGTCAAACAAGAATAAGAGAAATTTTAACAAAATCCTGAATAAATCATAGGTATTTATTAAAAAAGGATCCCTCTTAAAAAAAAAATCTCTACCTCCAAATATTATTGATACAATAACAAGGAGAGGAAGTTAGAATTTAAGAAGTAGCCAATACCATTTAATACCACTCAATATTTAGAGTTGTCACACATCTACAGTAAAGGATGATGGTACCTTAAGAAAGGGAACACTAAGGGCATCTAGGTGGCTCAGTCAGTTAAGCATCCGACTTCGGCTCAGGTCATGATCTCACGGTTCGTGGGTTTGAGCCCCACGTCGGGCTCTGTGCTGACAGCTCGGCGCCTGGAGCTGCTTCAGATTCTGTGTCTCCCTCTCTCTCTGACCCTCCCCTGCTCACGCTCTCTCTCTCTCAGAAATAAAACAATTTAAAAAAAGGGGTGGGGGGGGACACTAAAGCTGAAGATGAAACATCATGAGAATTTATCTTAACACCTACAAATCCTACTTCTTTCCCTTATAACAGGGATCTGAATCCCAGTCATGCAAGAAGCAATCTTCCAAGAGACATTCTTCAAAGGAAGAAACAAAACCCTGAGTGTGGATTTGTACCCATGCCCATGAAGTTAATGAGTTTAAAAATATCACCAGCAAGACCCCTAGCAACCCTCCCTCTTCTTCAAGGAATGTTAAACTTACCTATTTTACATGGAAAGAAATTCATATTTATTTAGAGGTATCATGATTCATACATTGATAATGAAGACAGGACACTTTGATTGCTTTATGGTAGCCTAGTGCAATACAATTGCTTCAATGTAGACTCGCCTATACACTAATGAATGACTCATTATAAAATTATAGTGGCATACGGTATACAGTTATAGTCGTATTGCAGTATTGGAAATATTGTTATATTTTCTTAAGAACCACTTACTTATCAAAAATAAAACATAAAAAAACCCACATGTGATGATAGGCTGAAACGTTTCTCCAATTCAAAACAAGAAGCATACTGCATTGTAATTTAAGTATTTAAAAGCAAAGTTATAAAATAGTAAGAAAAGTAATATATTAATTTATATTAAATATCACTCTATATGGTTTTGTAAGGATAGGTTCTCCACCACCATACAAGCCTCACACATGATGTTTTACAAGATAAATACTTGGGCAACGATGAGGACAGAAAAACTCCTACCTTTTTATGGCAAAGTAATATTCCATTGTGTATATATACACATCTTCTTATCCATTCATCTATTGATGGACACTGGATTGCTTCTATATCTTGGCTATTATAAATAGTACTACAACAAACATTCTGGGATGCACATAAATTTGGGGGGATTTTTGGCCTTATTTATTTTTTCAGTTTATTGATTTTTTTAGGGCCCTCAGGTGGTTCGGTTGGTTAAGCATCTGACTCTTGGTTTTGGCTCAGCTCAGGGTCTCACAGTTCATGAGTTCAAGCCCCATGTGGGGCTCTGTGCTGACAATGTAAGGCTGCTTGGGATTCTCTCCCTCTCTGTCTGTTTCACCCCTGTTCACTCCCTCACTCACTCTCTCACAATAAATAAACTTTAAAAATTAAATAAACTCAAGTTAGTTAACATACAGTGCACTATTGGTTTCAGGACTAGAACCCAGTGATTCTTTACTTACATATGACACCCAGTGCTCATCCCAACACAGGCCTTCCTAAATGTCCATACCCATTTACCTCATCCCCCTACCCAACACCCCTCTAGCAATCTTCAGTTTGTTCTAAGAGTCCCTTATGGTTTGCCTCCCTGTCTATTTTTATCTTATTTTTCCTTCCCTTCCCTTATGTTCATGTTTTGTTTCCTCAAACCCACATGAGTGAAAGTCAACTTAGCATAATACACTTTAGTTACATGCACATTGTTGCAATGGGCAAGATCTCGTTCTTTCTGATCACTAATATTCCCTTATATATATATGCTATATCTTCTTTATCCATTCTCAGTTAATGGACATTTGGGCTCTTTCCACAATTTGACTATTGTTGATAAAACTGTTATAAATATTAGGTTGTATGTGCCCCTTCAATTCAGTATTTTTTGTATCCTTTGTTTTTTTGTTTTTTGTTTTTTTCCCTTCAGTTTTATTATAAAAAAACAACATTATAACAACGTGAGAGGACATCTCTTACAAAGAAAAAAAGATTACTCATGTTCCTGCTACCCTAATGCCACAACTGTTTTCTTTTTCCAAGATCTCTTCTCACCTTTTTTTTGGCCACTTAATAGAAGTTTGTTTGTATCCTTTGGATAAATACCTAGTAGTGCAACTGCTAGGTCACAGGGTATTACTATTTTTAGTGTTTTTAGGAACCTCTATACTGTTTACCAGAACAGCTGAGCCAGTTTGTATTCCCACCAGCAGTACAAAAGAGTTCCCCTATTTCCACATCCTCGTCAACATCTGTTTTTTCCTGAGTTGTTAATTTTAGCCATTTTGACATGTCTAAGGTGATATCTAATTGTGGTTTTGATTTGTATTTCTTGGATGATAGGTGATGTTGAGAGCCTTTTCATGTGTCTGTTAGCCATCTGGATGTCTTCTTTGGAACAGTATCTATTCACGTCTTCTGTCCATTTCTTCACTGGATTATTTGTTGTTTAGGTGTTGCATTGAAAACTTCTTTATATGGGCGCCTGGGTGGCTCAGTCGGTTAAGCGTCCGCCTTCGGCTCAAGTCATGATCTCACGGTCGTGGGTTCAAGCCCCGAGTCAGGCTCTGTGTTAAAAGCTATCTCAGCGCCTGGAGCCTGTTTCGGATTCTGTGTTACCCTCTCTTTCTTCTCCTCCCCTGCTCATGCTCTCTCTCGCTCTTGCTCTCAAAAATAAACAAACATTAAAAAAGAAAACTTCTTTATAGATTGGGGATACTAACCCTTTATCCAGTATATCATTTGCAAATATCTTCTTCCATTCCATCGGTGGCCTTTTAGTTTTGTTGATTGTTTTCATTACTATGTAGAAACTTATTATCTTGATAAGGTTCCAAAAGCTCACTTTTGCTTTTTCTTCCCTTCCCTCCAGAGACATGTCCAGTAAAAGTAGCTGAGGTCAAAGGCAGCCTGTGTTCTCCTCTAGGATTTTGATGGTTTCCTGTCTCGTATTTAGTTCTTTCATCCATTTTGAATTTATTTTTGTGTATGGTGTAAGAAAGTGGGCCAGTTTCATTCTTCTGCACATAGCTATCCAGTTTTCTCAACACCATTTGCTTAAGATACAGTCTTTTTTTTCCCCCCCACTGGATACCTTTTTCTCCTTTCTGGAAGATTCGTTGACCGTATATTTGTATGTCCATTTCTAGGTTCTCTATTCTGTTCTGTATTAAATTAGCCTATTGCCGGGAGCGCACCGGCCTCTCTGGATGGCAGTCACAGCAAGGAAATGGCAGTGTTTGCACAGATCCTGCCATGAGAAGCGAAAACTGGTATCTCTTTCTGCTACTACTGGCTCATGTTGGAAATGAGCCTGCTGGTATTGACCAGGCCTCACAATATTCCATATCAGACCCATATTCTGAACACAGATACCTCATAAAAAAAAAGCATATTCCTGCCTTTACAAAGAGATTTTAGATGAGAGCTCTATGGGTGACTGTCAAAAGGCTCTTCCTATGGGCCTTGCAGATCCGAGACTTAGGGGGTTAAGAACACAAGAATTACCATTGAGCCTGGCCCTGAGACCAAGGGCCTATTTTGGGGTTAAGAGCAAAACATAGTTACTACATATATCTTTGCTAATTAGTGAAACATAACAGTCCCTTCCTCAAGGCCTACATTCCACAAACACCCTCCCTTACACTGGCACCTGGGATGAGAATAGATAAGAGTAGCTAAAACATAAACTCATGGGCAAAAGACTGACCCATTCAGGGCCCCCCATGATACTTTCCACAAAGAAACCAATTCAGAAACATTCATCCTTTTGAGAGCCAGACGAAATACTCCTAGCTTATCTATATACAATTTGACCTATATGTTATCCTGTTTTTCACTAAGAACATTCTATTATTTCCTTGGTCGGAATATTTCTGCGATTGATATCACAAAAGGCCTCCCATTGTAAGAAATTCCTTTCTCGGACTTCATCTTGTTGCTGAACCTTTAAATAAAGACACAAAAACCGAAAGGACAGAGATGCCTGCCTGGTGATCAGAAAGAATCTCTGATTCTAAAGCAAGAAAGGTGGCAACAATACATTCTGAGCATTAGTAATTGCTAGATTCTCAAATTTTTTATAGATACACACACACACACACACACACACACACACACACACAAATAGTCTAAGGGACAAAACATATTCTTTCCTCTTATAGAATATTTTTTCACACATCCAGTATATGTACAAAACTAGATAATATTACATTAACCATTTTCTTTATTTATTTGAGACAGAGAAAGTGAAAGTGAGGAGAGGGGCATAGGGAAAAATTGAGAATTTTAATCAGACTCCACACTCAGTGCAGAGCCCCATGCAGAATTCAATCCCACATTCCTGGGATGATGACCTGAGCTAAAATCAAGAGCACACATTCAACCTACTGAACCACCCACACAACCCATGAATTTGTATTTTAACCTGGGTTCTCTGACCTAAAATTTATCTAACAAAAAAACATTAATCAATAGATACCAATGTAAAATTATATTCATAACAAGTTTCAAAACTGAGAATGGTGATAAAAACAAGGTATCCACACAAAACTGACCTACTTTTTACATTTTATGCACATATGTAAACTTTTATTTTATTTTAAAAAAGTTTTTAAGAAAAACTACACCCACATGTTGAGATTACAACCCTGAGATCAAGAACTGCATGCTCTACTGACTAAGCCAGCCAGGCACCCCTGCATATATCTAAACTTTTCAAAAGTGCTATATACACATTGAAAGTGATAGCGTGGAATATTGTCTTGGTGACTCAAATTAAGAAACATTCTCAAAAAAATAACACCTCAATGGCATTAAACTTAAAAAATCTATTTGCAGATTATTACGTTCCTGTCATTTAATCACACTATGGACACACACAGAGAATGATATAAAGAAAATAGCTAATATTTCTGAGTCTTATATTTCTTTGAAATTTGAAATCAGTATTTGTGCTATGTTGTATCTTAAGATTTTAAGACACTCCAACCTCTTAGCTATGTGATCCTTGTTTTCGTTTTCTGAAAAAAAAAATAAAAAAGTCTGTGATAGGAGTGTGAAATACAACAAGAACTTACAGTTTGGAGCTTCACTGGCTCAGAACCACCTCTCCCAGAAGTCAGTATTCCCAGTACACAAGAGACAGGCTTCATTTTCCAGTGGAAACTACAAGCAAAGGGAAACTCAGAAGAAAGGAGTCTCCACTTTGAATGTGATGGCTTCTGCACATGGCTCAGTAAATCCAACCAATCCATACAAATGACTAAGAGACATATTCATGTTATACAAGCGGAATGTGGAAGAGAGAGCGCCAAGCCAAGTAGAAGACATTAACATCAGCTGTAATGAAGCCGAATGTTATCAGCGCCTAAGGCACATGAGAGGGGGCATTATCGCACCTGTGTTCTTGTTGCCACTCAAAAGTAAGTCAGAATAGGAATCTAATTGAGAAAAAAATAGTGGGTTTATAAAAATTGCATGCCAAAAATGGCACCAATTTCCCCCTAATGTTGAGTGTCTTGTAAATAGAGCATCTTTCCTTTTGCTCCCCCGCCCCCCCCCCCCCCAGCATTCTGGAGAGCAAGGCTCTCTTTCTTTTCCAGAACTTTCTAAGTTATTCTGGGCTACGTGTCCATTTTGTTTATTTGTGCATTTGCTTAATCTTAGTCCACACAGAGCTGGTAAAGTATCCTAATGGGACCCAAATATGTACCGCTCTCCTTGACTGATATGCCAAAACACAAGCTCATTTACTATAGGAGTCTCGGATTCAATGCCTCCCCCGCAGATCTCTCCCAAAGAGAACTTTTTTTTAAAGTTGCAAGACAGTCATTCAAAATGACAGTTTTCTGCCTTGTTGGAAGCCAGTTTGGGAAGAATGGAGAGAAGCCTCTGGAATAAAGCCAAGAAATATTCAAAAGAACTAACCTTCCGTATTATGTTTTAAAAGTAGGTGAAAAGACTCCCAAGACAGTAATGTCAGAACTAGAGAAACAAATTTTTGCAGTTTTTGAATGCATAGAATTTCAGGAGGAAAAGATGAAACACAGTCTCTAACCTGAGATGCAAGTCTTACCAGAGAACCAGCCATTCCATCCTCTTCCTCCCGCACTCTAGCTTTCTTTCTCAGAAGATACTTGGAGGAAAGTCACCTGGATCATGAGCATTTGCCTTTAAGGTAAAGTCTCTTCACCTGTTAACTACTCACCCACAGGCAGAACAATGAAATAGGAAAAAGGCCCAGCTTCCTACTCTTTTCTGTGTCGGGAGCTATTAAAAAACTGTGAGCTCCTTTTTTTTTTTTAATGTTTTATTTATTTCTAGGAGAGAGAGAGAGAGAGACAGCGTGAGCAGGGGAGGGTCAGAGAGAGAGGGAGTCACAGACTGAAACAGGCTCCAGGCTCTGAGCTGGCAGTCAGCACAGAGCCCGACGCGGGGCCGAACCCACGAACCGCGAGATCATGACCTAAGCGAAAGTCGGACGCTTAACCGACTAAGCCACCCAGGCGCCCCTGTGAGCTCCTACAAGACCAAGCCTTCCAGTTTCTCCTTCCCTGTCTTCAGACAGCCTCCTCTCCAACAGACACCCACACAATCTCCTACAGCATAGAAAATCTGTGCTGTGTGGACCTGACCCATCCATACTCGTGTGTAGAGGACACTTATGTTCCCGCCACTTGGAGTGAAGGCAGCACTCAACTCTAGTAACCGAGGAGCCCTCATGCTTTCCCACAGCCTCCCTTAGAATCACCTGGAGCACTTAAGTAAAAGAGCACTGTGGCACCCATGAAGACTTATTGACAGAATCTGTGGGCAAGGGTACTGGCGATGATGTTTGAAACTCCACATGTTATTCTTATAGAAGACAAGACTCAGACTCAAGTAGCTAAGACTCCTTAGCTTTAGTGTGCATAGAAATTATGTATTCCAGAACCCCCCCTAGGAAATCATAAGGTTGCAGGTTTGGTGCGGGGCCCAGGAAGTAGCGTCCGAGAAGTTCCATGCCAGTCCCTGTGCATCTATCTATCCCCACGTAGACCTAGAATCAGTAGCACGAATTGAGAGAAAACCAACCCAGCACACCTGAGCCCCATGCCCTCACCATCTTGTCTCCACACAAGCAGTCTTTGTTCCCAGTCTTGAAATGTCACAGTCTTTGCTGGCCCTTAGGATCTTACTGAAGAGCAGAGCAGGCAGCAATGTCTTGTCATTCAAACCCAAATTCAATTGCTCCATGCTAAAGACAGTATTCGCGGGGCACCAATGTGGCTCAGTTGGTTAAATGTCTGACTTCTGCTCAGGTCCTGATCTCGCAGTTCGTGGGTTCGAACCCCATGCTTGGCTCTGGGCTGACAGCTCAGAGCCTGGAGCCTGCTTTGGATTCTGTGTCTCCCTCTCTCTGTCTCTCCCCGTCTTGTGTTGTCTCCCAAAAAGAAATAAATAATGGGGCACCTGGATGGCTCAGTTGGTTAAGCGTCCGACTTCAGCTCAGGTCATGACCTCACTTTTCATGAGTTCAAGCCCCGCATCAGGCTCTGTGCTGACAGAGCCTAGAGCTTGGAGCCTGTTTTGGATTTTGTGTCTCCCTCTCTTCTTCTATGCCCCTCCCTGGCTTGCACTGTCTCTCTCTCTCAAAAAAAAAATTTTTTTTTAATGTTTTATTTATTTCCAGGAGAGAGAGAGAGAGAGACAGCAAGCAGGTTCAAAGAAGAGAATCTGTTCAGCTCTCTGACTCTAAACCTAACGATAACCTGAGCCCATCGGCTGAACCACGACAGCAGATCACCGACCTAGAAATGGGCCCTTGTGACCAGCCACTAAGTGCCCCCAAAAATTTTTTTTGTTAAAGTGTAAAAACAATTATTCAGGGCTTGATGTTGATTGATGTGTTGTACCATACATGGCAGGTTATCTTGTAAGCAAAAATGTATGGATTATTCAGGAATAAACAAAGTGAATCACTGGACAAAAGCTATAACTCATTCTAACTAATACTGAGTGAGCAAGAAGAGACAAAATTAAAGTGCTAAAAAAAGGATGAAGGGCGCCTGGGGTGGCTGTCGGTTCGACTTTCGCTTAGGTCATGATCTCAGTGATTGTATTGGGTTGAGCCCAGCGTGAGCTCTGTGCCGACCATGGCTCCCAGAGCCTGGGGCCTCTTCAAGTCGCGAGCTCCCTCTCTCTCTGACCCTTCCCTGCTCACGCTGTCTCTCTCTCTCTCTCCTAGAAATAAATAAAAAATATTAAAAAAAAAAAAGGATAAAAAGGATATGTTGTGAAGGTTGTAATGAACTAAAAGTCCTGTGGAATAACCTGGTAGATTCAGGTGGAGTGGCTTTATTGTTGGATCTATTGCCCAGGATGACCAGGAGAGCACCTCTTTCTGGCTGGAATAGCAGAGTAGTATCCAGGTACAAGGTTCACTTCATGTCAAGTCCATTTCTTAATCCCGGGTCTGCAATCAACCACAAGTGGGAGGCCTTGAGACCTTCCTTTGCCAAATCCACCTAAATCTATTTGGGTGAGGTTTCCCATTACTAAGTTTCACATTCCCCTTTTTAATCAAGATCTTTCCTTGGAAGCAGGAAAGTTCTTTATGTTTCATGGTTTTGTCTCTCAGGGTAAGGAAAGACCTTTCCAGGTTGTCATGCTTCAGGTCAAGGGAAAGTACTTGCAGGTGGAAACCACTGGAGCCACACGTGAGTGACAGGGAGGGATAGAAGGAAAACCCATCAGGGACTCCCATCTGAAGTTCACATCTTATCAAGACTAAGTATTTAACCAGCATCAACTTATTGAACACACCTTTCTTGGAAAAGATTAAAAGCAATTACAGATCAGAAGCAAATAACAATTCCCAACTGTATGTTGGTTCTAAACCAGGACCTTGGGTCTGGAAGTAGCCATCTGAAAATATTTATTGACACTTATCTGGACTTAGGGAAGAGACGTTTCTTTCTATGAAGGCAAAATTAGTATGCCTCCTGGAAGTCACCTCTTAAAATTGCTATGAGGCAAAATAGTGGGAAGCACTGAATTGAACAATCTAGTGTATTTTGGAACATATGCTACATGTATAAACATGAAGTTAATGAAAATTTGCAAGATTAGGAAATGTTGAAAGACATTTTAAAATGGAATTGTTATCTCAAAATAATTGTGTTGAATCACATGTGCTGTCCATAATACTTTGAAAAGTTTTACATTTACAAACCATGCATTAAGATAAAAATCTAGAGTTAATAATGTCAGTATAAGAAAAGTTTGATTTCTATGCCATCTAATCATTCAATAATGCACACTAGATCATAACGAGGCTTTTTCTTAAAAGGTCATAATTCAAAGAGTGTTCCCACTTTTGCAAGAGATTGAGAAGTGCAGATAAAAGCCATTTTCTTTCCACACAGGGGATAGAAGAGGCAACAGGGAGAAAAGATATACAGGCCTTGTCCATACATCTTGGGAAAGCTGTCTCCCCAGATGTTGTCTATTTCAATTACAGGAAATCCACCCCTTCAGACACCACCAGATGGTGTGCAGGTCCAGTCAGGGTTTGGTGCTTCCTTTAGACATGTCACAAGAATCCAATGGTTCATTTCCTGGAGTTTGGGAGCACCAGGTTGTTAAACAAGTGCTCCATGATTATTTCTTCAGTGGCCTGAACTAAAGGGAAGTGGCAAGAATGGCTCTGGGACCAGGAGGTATCAAGAAGCCACAGGGTCCAGTTGATGGCTATAATACCCCATAGGGCAATGTCAGCTGCCATATATTTGGTTGAGTACTCCAACAACATTCCCTTACTTATCATATACAATGAGGATAAAGGGGAGTTGATAATTAGGATGTCCAAGGGTAGAAGCACTTTTTGGACTTTACTTTGAAGTCTCAAAGGCTATGTCATCCTCTCCTTTCCAAATAATAGGGTTAGGTTTGTCTATTTTAGTAAAGCATATACAGGATGAGACCTAAAAGAAAAGTTTGGAGTTCAATTTTGGCAATAACTGGCAGAGTCTAAGAAATTCTCACCTTGAGTGCTTAGTTTAGGCTTGGAGACATTAAGAATCATTTGAAGTCTACATGGATACAAATCTAGTCCTTGCTCTGAAAGCAGGTACTCTAAACATCCAGGCTGAGCATGAGCAAATTGCAATTTTTTTTCAAGGCTTTATGTCTCCTTAAGGGCAAATTTTTTAATGGTTTGGTTTTGTTTTTGCTTTGTCTGGTCTTTGAGAGAGGGGGCTTGAATGGAGGAAAGGCAGAGACAGGAGACAGAGGACCTGAAGCAAGCTCTATGCCGACAGCACCAAGCCCCATGCGGGGCTCAAAGTCACAAATCATGAGATCATGACCTGAGCCAAAGTTGGGTCCTCAACCAAGTGTGCCACCCAGGTGCATCAAGGGCAAAACCTTTAACAGATAGCTGATGTCTTCATCCGAAGAAGCTTGAGAAGGGAGCAGAGAATAATCTACACATTGTAACAAAAGAGAACCTACATAAAACTTTATGTCATTCAAATCAGCCTTTAAGTTTTGTGACAAATTGGATGGACACTGTGTAACCCTGAGGCATTACTGACCAAGTGTAGTGCCATTCCTCCCAGGTGAAACCAAAAGGATGCTGGCTTTCCTTATCAACTGGAATACTTAGAAATGCATTACATGGGTTAATTTCACCAAAACCTTTGGTTTCAGTGGGAATAGGATTTCACTAGAGCATGAAAGTTAGGAACTCTCTGTTATATTGCTCAGAGTTTCTGGACAAACCTCCATCCTCAGATGCTGGGTTTTCTCACAGCTAAAATACAGGTATTACAGGGAATGCATTAGGGCATAAGGAGACTCTGAGCCTTGTAATCCTCTATTATTGGCAAGTGCGCTGAAGAGTTTCTTTGTTTGGAAACCCCTTGTTTAGGATAGTGATTAATTCTAGACACAGATTTTGGAGGATCTGTTTGAATCTGGATGGGAGGTGCACTGTGGACTGTGCCAATATCAGTTGAACATTTTCCTCATTAAGAGGATGGTAGCTGATCCATTAGGAATAAATGATCAGTACCCTTACCCTCAGCTAAAGTGCCATTAGAGACAGAGCATAGAAAACATGTTGAAAGGTCATTTATTTCCCCTTGTTTCCAATTATGGTTCCTACTGTCAAATTCTGGTTACAGAGTATGGGCACTTTATTTGGCTCAGTATTTGAATAACATGGATGTGTTCCTGTTTACATGTAGATTTTAATGTACTTCCTCTGTTCTGGATATTAATTTCACAGTTGTTATCACTCCTTTGAAGAACGCTAGGCACCTGACCCAACGTGCACCATTACAGGTCCATGTGCTTCATCTCCTCTGTGCTCTCTGCCACATCCCTCCACTATAACGTTAATATATTTTCTCACTTATCATTAAGTACCTTGGGAGGATTTATTCAAAGATGTGCATCAATCATCTCACTTAATGTAGTAAGTCCCTCCTTTGGTTCATGTTGTTCGTAGTCTGCTTTGGCAAATAAAGCTCTATTCTGTGTTCACCAGAGATACTAGTATTTGAGGTGGAGATTGTAAATCAGGGTTCTGTACTGCAAGTTTCCCTTTTAATCTGCATTCATGTCATGGGAATACTCTTCCTTATCACCTCTTGGTGCAGAGAAAGAAAACATGCATATATATGTTCCACTCCCTTAAAACTGTAAAATATAACTCAGCTCAAATGTTAAGTCAGACAAAAAATTTCAGTGGTAGAGGAGAATCACAAACAATAGCTATTTTGGTTACATCACTGAGTATATTTGTGTCTGTGCGTTACAAGATGCAAAAAACTTTATCCACAGATATAGAAGTTGTATCCCAGTGAAAACATCTCTTATTTTCAATGATAGGAAACAAATTTACTCTCTCATTTTTATTCTTTAATTTATAATTTTTGTGTTTTGTGCTTACCTTCACTTCCATCTTTTAGTTGATCAGTTCTGTGGTTTAATCATGCTCTATTACCATTGTCACTTTGAAACCTGTTCTTTTTTTAAAAAATATTTTTATTTATTTCTAGGAGAGAGAGAGAGAGAGAGAGACAGCATGAGCAGGGGAGGGTCAGAGAGAGAGGGAGATACAGACTCTGAAATAGGCTCCAGCCTCTGAGCTGGCAGTCAGCACAGAGCCTGACTCGGGGCTCGAACCCATGAACTACGAGATCATGACCTAAGCGAAAATCGGATGCTTAACCGACTAAGCCACCCAGGTGCCCCTGAAACCTGTTCTAAACCTTCTTCTAGGATTGCCTGTGTATAGTGGTCTGTGTGCTCCTCTTAGACAAATTCAAAGTCTGACAATCTAGGGCAAAAATCATGCTATACTATTACTGAAGTTTGCACAGATATTTTTGAAAGATGAAGAACAATTCTATTATTCTCACAGGTGACTATGGATTTATGGGTGAGTTTTAAAATAGTTAGAATGGTATAGAGTGATTAGTAAATGTTCAAAAAGAATCATTTCTCAAAAAAAAAATCATTTCTCTTCTTGGTGTTAGAGTTTGTAATTTCCACAATATTCTTTAAATTCATAATCACCCATTATTTCTTTCATTTCTTTTTCTTATTTTTGGAATTTAAAAGTATGGCTCTTAAACCAAAGAATTGTATCTTGTACAAACTTTGGAAAAATGTAGAAACTCAGACCCCTAGGTCCTGACCCGATCAGTCATCAGTAATCTTAGTCATCCAACAGCATTGACTTGTCAGGAACACCCAGGAATTCAATGAAATCTTGAAGAAAAGTAGGAATTTCCTGTTCCTTAGGAACTCCCCATTGTTTGCATGTCCTTATCTCCATTATATTGATTCATGTCTCCTCTGTACTCTACATCAATGGCCTTCTGTAATAGTTACATTCAGGGACAGGTAGCGACCAATTTTGGCCCATAGGAAAGGACATCTCTATAGCCCCTGTCATCTTGACAATTTATAGAAAATTAGTCCTTAACCCTTCAATGGCCTTAGACATTTAAGGATCAAAAATTAGTCAGGGGTGAAATGATGTGGGACAGAAAAAGAAGAGTGTTCATCTTTTGCCTAGAAGGCTGACCTATAGCCTGAATAGTTTTGACAAGAATCAAATACATGCTGGTTGCTACGTTCTTTTTTTTTTTTTTTTAAGGATAAAAAAATGTTTAATGTTTATTTTATATTTGAGAGAGACAGAGCATGAGTGGGGAGGGGTAGACACAGAATCCATAGCAGGCTCCAGGCTCTGAGCTGTCAGCACAGAACCCAACACAGGGCTTAACCTCAGGAGCTGGAAGATCATGACCTGAGCCAATGCTGTATGCTTAACTGGCTGAGCCACCCACGTGTCTTATGTTTTCTGCCTGGCCAAAAATTTTTAAAGGCACTTTAGGGCAGTTAAACAGTAAAAGGGGAACACAGTAATGTGTAATACCCCTTGACTGTGTGCAGACTCAATTTAGGCAGCCACGGACATTATTCGGGTGCTGGAATGTTGTGTACTTGGTGCCAAAGGGGTAGGCTGTGCAAGAGGATTTATGACAAAATATTTCTAGGAAACACTGTAAGATATATAGATCTAGAAAGAAAGATTAGGGGTTGGCTGTGCAAGAGGGTTTAGGACCAAGTGTTTTTAGGAAACACTACAAAATATATAGATCTAGAAAGAAAGATTTGGTTAATCAATTATGCAGGCCAAAGGTGCATGCTAAAACGTAAAGATTACTGGGGCACCTGTGTTGTGCCGTTGGTTATGCATCGGATTCATGGTTTCTGTTTAGGTCGTGATCTCACAGTATCTGGAGTTTGAGCTCCACCTCACGCTCTATGCTGACAGCACATAGCCTGCTTCTTATTCTGTCTCCCTCCATCTCTATACCTCTCCCCCACTTGCTGTCTCTCTCTCAAAATAAAAATATTAAGTTTAAAAAAATGTAAAGACTACTTAGTTCGTTAGATGGCCCAGGTTATGGCTTCAATATATGTTAAAGAAAAGGCCCTCTAAGTTTATTCTGTTGGTGCAAATGGAAGGATTTACTTTTTAAGTTTATAGATTTATTTTGAAAGAGACAGAGATGAAATGGGGGAGGGATAGAGAGAGAAGGAGAGAGAAAGAATCTGAAGCAGGCTCCAGACTATCCATGTAGAGTCAGCTGTGGGTCTCGAACTCACGAACCAAACAGGAGATCATGATCTGAGCCAAAAATCAAAAGTCTAACACTTAACCGACTGAGCTACCCAGGTGCTCCAGGACTTCCTTCTTTTGTGAGGCTAGGCTGATATATTTACCAAGAATAAATTAGGTGGGGCAACTTGACCAGGAAGAGAACTAATGCCAGAGATGAACTTTCAGATCATAAAAAAGTTGCCTGCCTGGTGTGGCAAACCAGTGTTTGACAACCACTTGGTCTTTCCTTTTTTCTTTCTGTGAATATACTTCCCCCTTCTGGAAATTCTAAATTCCTACCACCTTCTTCAAAGTCCCCATGGCATATAAGTATCAGGTGTCCTTCTTTGAGCCTCCTATCCTTGAGCTTACCATCATTAATTATTATTTTTTTCTTTTATGAATCTACCTTTAGTGAGTTTAACTATTAGACCAGCCAAGAATTGAGAAGAGAACAAGAAAAATGTTTTCTTATCTGACACATTTTGTTGTGGAAAACTGACCTCTGTGCTTTAGAGCCAAAATATAACTAGAAAAATAGTGGGGATTAAGAAAAAAAATAGTTTTGCTTTGTCAAACAAAGGCAAGAGCACATTAGGGCCTTCAGAGCTGCAAGCCCACCCAGAGGAAGGGGCTGCGAGTTATTTAGGGAAATATAGGATCTAGCCAGTTTCAAGAGGAATTGTGTTTGTACTGAGGAAACGGTTTGACGTTTTGGTGTTCAGAGCCAATGGCCAAAAAAGAATTCTTGAGACTTCAGTGCCAAAAGGTGTTTTTATTAAAACACGGGGACAGGACCTTTGGGTAGAAAGAGCTGGACTGGGGTTGTGACAGGTGACTGACTATATAAGTTCAGGTTGGGAGGGGATTGAGAATAGTGTAAGTTGATGGGGTTTTGGAGTGGGGGTGGGGCTCCAGAGCCAAAGGTCAAGAAAGAATCATTGAGATGTCTTTGGTGCAAAAAGGTGGATTTATTAAAGCACAGGGACAAGACCCATGAACAGAGGGTTTCCTCAGATCTGAGGAGACTGATTATTTACTTGGGAGTTGAGGGAGGTAAAGTGAGTGAAAGTTTCCAAATGGATTGTTCTATGCTAAAGACTCCCAGGATACTGGAGGCCTAGCTATTGTCAAGCTAAAATGTCTTTTCCCTCTAGCAAAGCATTGAGACAGTAAGTAGTTCCTGCAGAAATGGTAGACTCTGCCTGCTTCAAGTATTTGCCAATGGATTGCAGGTTGTAAGGAGACTTAATGTTATCTACCATTTCCTTCTGCCTTTATTTCT
Source organism: Proteles cristata cristata (assembly GCA_017311185.1). NCBI lineage: Eukaryota > Metazoa > Chordata > Mammalia > Carnivora > Hyaenidae > Proteles > Proteles cristata. The sequence goes on from JAESUZ010004325.1 coordinate 783,370, forward strand.
CAAATCATGAGTCTTTAAGGAATTTTTGGAAGCAAGGTTTCCAGGAACTGGAGGAGGCTAGATACTGCTCGGAAAAGGTCATTTATTACTGTTTAGAAAAAACTCAGTCATGAGACTCTTCAAATGTGTATCTCTGTTTAGAATGTGATTGCCAAACAACCGTCGGAATACGAATAGTTGCAAATGACATATCAGATAAAGGGTTAATATCCAAAATCTATAAGGAACTCACCAAACTCCACACCCAAAAAACAACCCAGTGAAGAAATGGGTAGAAGATATTATGAACAGACACTTCTCCAAAGTGGACATCCAGATGGCCAACAGACACATGAAATGATGCTCAGCATCTCTCCTCATCAGGGAAATACAAGTCAAAAACACACTGAGATACCACCTCACGCCAGTCAGAGTGGCTAAAATGAGCAAATCAGAGAACTCTAGATGCTGGTGAGGATGTGGAGAAACGGGCACCCTCCTACATTGTTGATGGGAATGTAAACTGGTACAGCCCCTCTGGAAAACAGTGTGGAGGTTCCTCAAAAAACTAACAATAGAACTCCCCTATGACCCAGCAATAGCACTGCTAGGAATTTACCCAAGGGATACAGGAGTGCTGATGCACAGGGGCACATGTACCCCAATGTTCATAGCAGCACTCTCAACAATAGCCAAAACATGGAAAGAGCCTAAGTGTCCATCAACGGACAAATGGATCAAGAAGATATGGTTTATCTATACGATGGCATACTACATGGCAATGAGAAAGAATGAAATCTGGCCATGTGTATAGCAACATGGATGGACCTTGAGGGTGTTACGCTGAGGAAACTAAGTCAGGCAGAGAAGGACAAATATCACGTATAGGAGGATTAGGAGGAACTTAACGGAGGACCGTGGGGGAGAAGAAGGGGGGAAATATTGGGGGAGATGGAGGGAGACAAACCATGAGAGACTCTTGTATGCTGAGAACAAACTGAGGACTGATGGGGGTGGGAGGGAGGGGAAGGGGGGTGATGGGCATGGAGGAGGGCACCTATGGGGATGAGTACTGGGTATTATATGGAAATCAACCTGACAATAAACTATTTGTAAAAAAAAAAAAAAAAAAAAGAATGTGATTGCCAACATATATCTTGGAGGGTATAGGAAAAGGAAGTTTCCAAAGAAATTTTTATATGTTAAAGTAGACTTACAGGGTCCTTTAGGTTAGAATAATGTTAAGCTAAGGTTGCCTATTCCTTTTAGCAAAGAGTCATCATCTAGGCTGATGATCTCCCAGAGAAATATCATTCTGCCTGTTTCAAGGACTCATCACTGGACTGTAAGTAGTAGGGAAGCTTAAGTTTTCTTTTGCCTTTGTTTCCTACATTACTGCGGGTCTTATTCATTGTGTTTTCAAGATGGTACTGGCTTCCTGAAGAAAATGGCTAAGAAGGGAGAAGGGAAATTTTGCAGAAGGGAAGAACAACTTTATTTTATCATCAAGCCTCACAGATGTTTGAATGTAGCCATTTTGATTTTTGTTCAACTTTATGCAATTAAGAAGTTTCATTTTGAGTCACCAGGACAACTGTAGAAAGATTGAGTCACCAGGACTACTGTAGAAAGACCACCTCATATTTTACAATGAGAAGCCACTCAATATTTTCTGGAATGACTAAAATTAAAATGGTAACACCAAATATCCATAAAAATGTTAAGAAATTAGAATTCTTACATGCTGCTGAGGGGAGTGTAAAAATTACATTCACTTCAGAAAACTGTGATAATCACTTATGAAAATAAACATTTCCAGGGCGCCTGTGTGGCTCAGTCAGTTAAGCACCCATTTGGCTCACGTCATGATCTCAAAATGTGTTGGTTCAAGCCCCATGTCAGGAGCTCTGTGCTCATATAAAGGGTTAGTAAAGAATATCAGATAAAGGGTTAGTAAAGAACGTGGCCAGGTCTTTAACCCATCATCACATCTTACTCAACACCACAGAATTCATACCTGACAAAACCTTACCAATGCAAATTATGTTACAAGGTGTCTGATCACTGTTCAACATTTACTCATTATCATAGAATTCATACTGAAACAAACCTTACGAATTTAAGGAGAGAAAAGTTTTGTAGACTGCTCACACCTTACTTCACATTGGAAAAGTTATACCGGAGAATAACCATTAAATACCAAAGAGTGTGGTAAGGCTACAATGCCAAACCAGGTAAGCAATGCTAAACCTTGACTCCTGATCATAGAATATATACTGGGGAGGATTTTACAAATAAGAAGAATTTGGGAAGCCTGTTAATCAAAGGTCAAGATTCATTCTACAACACAGAATTCATACTGGAGAAAAAACTGAAAAATGTAAAGAATGTGGTAAAACTTTTAGGACTGCTGAACCCTTACTCAGCTTCACATAATTCATACTGAAAAGAAACATTATAAAGGCCAAGCATCTGTCTAGCCTGTAGCTGGAATTCATAACTCACTCAACAGCATAGCTGTCTTACATGATAGAACGAAAACATAGTTCCAGTGCCTTTTACTGGAACTCGATCCTTAATCAATATCCCAAAGTGCACACTAGATTTAAACCCTCCAAACATAATGAATGAGGAAAGGCCTTCATATTACATGTACACTTTAATAAACACCAGAGATGCATAAAAGTAACTTGAAAGCTATAAATATTTAGAAAAGTATTTAAATGAACATCAAATAGCAATAACAGTCATAGAATTCAGAGTAGAAAGTAGTATGTAGTCATTCTATTCAGATATTTTCATTGTAGGGAATAATACAAAGTTAAACACTTAGAGGGCAGGGAGCTGTGGTTGTGGAGAAAGGCAGAGAAGGAGAAGCACACAGGAATGTACAAGGCCAGTGGCTCAGAAAACAAGAGTTGAACTTTCTGAGTTCTTTCAACAGACATGGCTTAATGCCTAGAGTTTTAAAGGTCAGTTGGAGAGAGGAGGGCACTGCACTGCTCCTGGAGAGAAGGCAGGCATACAACCCAGGGGGCTGGGTTGGGAACAGGTCAGAAACAGTGATTTGAAGATCACTGGGAGGCACACAGGGGTGAGGTTATTCACTCTTCTAGGAGACTTCCCTCAGAGGCAACATTCACGGAGATGCCTATCTGAGAACAAAGGAGATGTTGGCACCATTTCCTTTCCTCATCCCTCAGCATAACACAGAGCCACCCAAGCAAAGCAGCTCAGCAGGGTCCCTGGTTGTCTAAGTTGGTTACACCAAGCTCCCTCCCCCAACCCTGTGGTGTGGTGGGAGTGCCCTTCTGAGTCAAGCTTCCCTCAGGCCAGGCAAGGTCAGACCCTCTCCAGGAGACCTGCACAAGCCCCTGCCCACACCCGGTCTCTTGACCAGACAGTTCTGCAGGCCTCCGTTCTGGTGGTGTTGGTTTCAGGTATGATTTCACAAATAGGCCTCAGCACACCTAGTGAACACTCACCACATTCAGTCCAGGCACCAAACACTGTCCACAGCAGGCAAGGAGAGCATCTGCAGATCACTGGCCTGCAGTGAGGAGACAACTGGCTTTTTGAACACACAGAGGAAAGCAGAGACTTAGACAAAATGCCAAGAAGGAAGGTTTCCAAAATGAAAAAACAAGATATGGCCTTGGCTAGAGATTTGTGCAAAACAGTTGTCAGCAACATGCCAGATAGAGAATGTAGGCAATAATCATAAGAAATTCTCACTGGGTTGAGGAAAGAACAGGAAACATTAGTGAGACCCTTCCCACAGAGGTATAAGAGTGAAAAAAGAATCAGAGATGGAAATGCAATAAACAAGATTAGAAATCAGCTTGATGCAATGAATGACTGTCTGGAGGAGGCCCAGGAATGAATTAGTGACCTAGAAGACAAAATAATGCAAAATAGTGAACCTGAACAAAAGAGAAAAATTTTGCAACATAAGAATAGACATAGGGAACTCTATGACTCCATCAAAAAGAATGACATTTTTATTACAGGAGCTCTAGAATAAGAGAAAAAAGGGGCAGAAAATTTATTTCAAGAAATAGAAAACGTTCCTACTCTGGGGAAGGAAACAGACATCCACATTCAGGAAGCACATAGTATTTGCATCAAAATAAGCAAAAGCAGGCCTACACTGAGACATATTTGAATTAAATTTGTAAAATATGGTGATAAATAAATATTAAATGCAGTAAAAGAAAAGCAGTCCTCACTTGCAAGGGATGACCCATAAGGCTAGGTAGGGATTTTTCAACAGAAACTTGGGAAGTGAGAAGAGCGTGGCATGATATGTTCCATGCACTGAATGGGGAAAATTGCAGCCAAGAACTCTATCCAGCAAGGCTGTTTTTCAGGATACAAGAGATAAAGAGGTTCCCAGATAAACAAAAACAAAATTAATGAATTCCTCACCACTGAAACAGCCCCGCAAGAAATGTTAAAGGGGAATCTTTGAGTGTGAAGAAGACACCAAAAGTGACAAAGACTGGAAGATTGGAAAGAATCTCTAGAAACATCGACAAAACAAGTAATAAACTGGCAATAAATACCTATCAATAATTACTTTGAATGAAAAGGTACTATACATTTCCATCAAAACACATAGGGTGTCTGAATGGATTAAAAAAAACCTCAGACCCACCTGTATGCTGCCTGTAAGAGACTCAATTTAGACCTGAAGATACCTGCAGATTCAAAGTGAGTGGGCAGAGAAACATTGATCATGCAAATAGATGTCAAAAGAAAGAGTAGTAAACTTATGTTGGACAAACTAGACATTTTTGTTCTTGTATTGTGGTTATCCTCCTTTGCTATTAGAGTAATGCTGGCCTCATAGAATGATTTTGAATGCTTTTCCTCTATTCCACTTTCTCTAAGATTTTGATGAAGATGGTCATTTATCATTTTTTCGTAACGTTTGTTAGAATTGACCAATGAAGGCATATGGTCTTGGGCTTTTTAGTGCTGGGAGGTTTTTTTTTTTTTCTCCAAATTCAACTTTCATTCTTGTTATCTAAGATTTCCTATTTCTTGGATTCAAGATTCATAGTTCAATCTTGGTAATTTATGCATGTTTAGGAATTATCTTTCTTATTCCCTAAGTTATAGAATTTGTTTATAATTGTTCATAGTAATCTGTTATCACACTATGTACAATTTGGGGTATTGTGTCATTTTCTCTTCCATTTCTCATTTGGTTTTTGAGACTTCTTTCCTGTTTTTCTTCATGTAGTTAACTCATTGCTCATTATGCTTATGCCTTTTATGCTTATTTAAAAAAATAGGCATCACTTTCAATGTTATTTTATTCTTTATTTGGTCTGTATTTTTTTTGTTTTGTTTTTAATGTTTTATTTATTTCTAGGAGAGAGAGAGAGAGAGAGACAGCGTGAGCAGGGAGGGTCAGAGAGAGAGGGAGTCACAGACTGAAACAGGCTCCAGGCTCTGAGCTGGCAGTCAGCACAGAGCCTGATGCGGGGCTCGAACCCACGAACCGCGAGATCATGACCTAAGCGAAAGTCGGACGCTTAACCGACTAAGCCACCCAGGCGCCCCTATTTGGTCTGTATTTTATTTATAATTTTTCCTTGTAATTTACTTCCTCTACTAAGTTTCACCTATAGATTTTTTCCTAGCTCCTTGTGGTGTAATGTTAAGAAAAAAAAAAGTTGAGGACACCTGGGTGGCTCAGTCGGTTTAGTGTTCAACTGTTCATGAGCTCTAGCCCTGAGTTAGGTTCCATGCTGCCAATGCAGAGCCTTCCTGAGATTCTGTCTCCCTCTCACTCTCTCTCTCTCTCTCTCTCTCTCTCTGCTCCTTCCCGATCCTCTCTCTCCACCACTTACTTTCTCAAAAATAAACATCGAAACAAAGGAAAAAAATGTTGAAACAACCTGATTCAAGCATTTTGAAAATAGGATTGCATTGATCTTTGATTGCATTGATCTTTTCCTTCTTAAAATGAAGAAAAAATGCTAAGAGGTACCAATAGGAGAGTTCCTTCAGCAAGGAGTCAAACTCACAAACTTACCAGAGAATTGTAATGGAGACAGACTTGCTCAATGCAGTGAACCTGAGAAAAAGTTTAACCAGTAGTCAAATCTTAACAAAACATCTAAGGACTCATTTTACAAAGTACCATTATGTATAGAATAAAGGTGGGTGACTTTTATCAAAGCTCCAACCTTATATATGTAAGAGTATGCATATGGGAGAGAATCTTTATGAATATAATGAATGTGGGGAAACTATTAACCAACCCTTTAATGACAGTTATCATCAGAGGAATCACATGGGGAAAAAACACACTCAGATAGAATAAACCTGGGAGTATGTTTAGTCAGTTATCAAGACTAAATATACATAAGACAATTGGTACTGGAGAAAAAAGGTACATCTGTAAGGAATGTGGTAAAACCTTTGACTGTCAAGACTGTATCATCAATGAATTCATACTGGAGAGAAACTGTACAAATGTAAAGAATGCGGCAAGCTTTTAACCATCACCTAAACGATATTCGACATCAAAGAATTCATACTGAACAGAAACCTTGAAAACGTAAAGCATGTGGCAAGGCCTTTAAGAGGCACAGAGTCCTTGCTCAACATCAGAGAATTCATGCTGGGGAGAAATGTTATGTATGTAAAGAAAGTGGCAAAGTCTTTACCCAGCACTGGAGACTTACTCCACATCAAATAATTAATACTGAAGAGAAACCTTATAAATGTCAAGAGTGTGGCAAGGTTTTTAGCCAGCATTTAAACATTATTGAACATCAAAGAATTCATACTCAAGAGAAACCTTATAAATATAAATATTGTATCAAGGCCTTTAACAGACACTGAACTCTTATTTGACATCACAGAATTCACACTGAAGAGAAATCAAACAAATGTAAAGAATGTTCCAAGGCATTAACCTACCACTCAAGCCTTACTCAACTATCACAGAATTCGTACTAGAAAGAATCCTTACCAAAGGAAAGATCATGGGAAGTTGTTTAATCCCAGTTCTATCTTCACTTATTATCCAAGAATTCATATTGGAGCAAACCTTACAAATTTTAAGACCCAGAATTTTTAATAACTGCTCAACTCTTCTAGACATCAGAGAATTCATTTTGGATAGTAATGATACACATGTAAAGAATGTATTAAGGCTTTTAAGCAGTGGAAACCCTGTTACTCATCAGAGAATGCAAACTAGAGATGATTTTACAAATATAAAGCATTTAGAAAGCCCTTTAATCCATGCTCAAGTCTCATTCAACACCACAACATTCATGCTTGAATGAACCACTATCATTCACGTGGTAAAGCTCTTCAGACTGCTCCAGCCTTACTCAGCACCACGGAGTTCATATTGAGGAGAAACATTATAAATGTAAAGAATGTGACAAAACTCTAGGTGGGAATTAGAACTTACTCAACATCACAGTTATCATGTAGGACAAAAAGAAAAAAAAGTAAAATGTAAAGAGAGTGGCCAAGGGTTTAACTGAAACACAATCCTTATTCAATATCTCAACATGCACACTATATGGAGATCCTACAAATGTAATAAATAGGCAAAGATCTTCATTTTAAATATAATATAAATATAAATATTTAGAAAAAATTGCTTGGTACAGAAAGCAAAGTAACTTGAAAGATATAAACATTTAGAAATGTACTTAATTGAACATCCAATTTTCAATAACCGTCATAGAATCCACAGTGGAAAGCAGTACCTCAGTCACTCTATTCAGACATTATTCTACATAGAAGGGTTAATACAAAGTTAAACACTTAGAAAATGTATATGCTATCATGCTACAAAAGATTCAAAAGATGGATTTTTGCATAGATACAATTTCAATGTGTATGTGTTTTACAGTTACCCTTTTCGAAATTTGTAACTAGCAAATATTAATTTATTTGAACTCTCAAAACACTTCAGAAAATTCCTTTAATCCGTGTGTGTGTGTGTGTGTGAGAGAGAGAGAGAGAGAAAGAGAGAGGGAGGGAGGGAGAGGGAGGGAGAGGGGAGGGAGAGAGAGGGAGAGAGAGGGAGAGAGAGGGAGAGAGAGAGGGAGAGAGAGGGAGAGAGAGGGAGAGAGAGGGAGAGAGAGGGAGAGAGAGAGGGAGAGAGAGGGAGAGAGAGGGAGAGAGAGGGAGAGAGAGGGAGAGAGAGGGAGAGAGAATATATGACTGATCGTTTCTGGGTGAAAATTATGAGACACCCTTCTTTCTTAGGTGGGACTCCTGCATACCTGGATTTCTATGGAACATGAAGGACAATATGGTATAGAATTATAAAGAAAACATAAATGGAGATGTTGGTGGTGGTTAATTGGTGGAAGTTATCATGAAATAGGTGTCCAGAACATCTTTCTTCTACGTTAATACTAAAAATGTTTCTGAATATTACAAATAATTTTTTTTACTTATTGGTCTTTAAAGAAATAGAAGCAGCATTTCAATAAAGTACTGATGCACTTTCATACTAATAATAGAAGTAGAGAATATAAATCAATGTGGTAGCAATGAAATCTTCACAGATATCAGAAAGGTAATAGCCAAGCCTTCCCTAAAATGGCATAGGATTATATATTCACATTTTTAAAGAATTATCTGAGGACTGAAAGTGTGTTAGCATGTAAAATTAAATTAACAGCTTAAAATACAGGTGTCATAAGTAGGTGTCTTTCAGCTTCAAGGTAACCACCTATTAAAATCCTGTTGTAGAAACATGGAAGAGAAAAGGATCGAAGTATACCGCTATACAGAGACCTAAATGTGAGACAGAAAACCATCAAAATCATACAGGAGAAAATAGGCAGCAACTTCTTTGTCGTAGACTACAGCCACTTCTTATTGAACATTTCTCCAGAGGCAAGGGGAAAAAACAAATAAAAACAAAAATGAACAATTGGGACCACATCAAGATAAAAAGCTTCTGCACAGTAAAGGAAACATTCAACAAAACTAAAAGGCAACCAATGGAATGGGAGAAGGTATTTGCAAATGACATATGGTTAAGAGTATCCAAAATCTAAGAAGAATTTACCAAACTGAACACCCCAAAAACAAGTTACCTAGTGAAGAAATGGGCTGAAGACACGAATAGACACTTTTTCAAAGAAGGCATCCAGATGGCGAACAGACACAAGAAAAAATCCTCAACATCACTCATCATCAGGGAAATACAAATCCAAATCACAATGAGACACTACCTCACACTTGTCAGAAAGGCTAAAATTACCAAGGGAATGCAGGGAAAGGAGGACCCTTTTTCCAATGTTGGTAGGAATGCAAATTGGTGAAGCTACTCTGGAAAACAGTGTGGAGTTTGCTCAAAAAATTCAAAGTTGAATTACCCTACAACCCAGCAAGAGCGCTACTAGGAATGTATCTAAAGGATACAGGAATGCTGATTCATAGGTGCACATGTACCCCAATCTTTATAGCGGTGCTATCAATAATAGCCAACTTAGAGAAAGGGCTCAAATGTCCATTAACTGATGAATAAAGAAGACATGGTATATACACAACGCGCGTGTGCACACACCCACAATGCAATACTACTCAGCGATCAAAAAGAATGAAATCTTGGTATTTTCAATAATGTGAGTGGAGCTAGAGAGCATTATGCTAAGTGAAATAAGTCAGAGTAAGAGATATAGGATTTCACTCATGTAGAATTTGAGAAACACAACAGATGAAATAAGGAAAGGTAAAATGAGATAAAAACAGAAGGGAGGAAAACCACAAGAGACACTGTAACACAGAGAACAAGCTGAGGGGTGCTGGAGGGGTGGTGGGTGGGGGGATGGGTTAAATGAATGATGGCATTGGAAGGAACACTTTTTGGGATGGGCACTGGGTGTCATATGTAAGAAATGAATCACTGGATTCTATTCCTAAAACCAATACTACACTGTATGTTAACCAACTTGAATTAAAAAAATAATAATGCAGGGGCGCCTGGGTGGCTTAGTCGGTTAAGCGTCCGACTTTCGCTTAGGTCATGATCCCGCGGTTCGTGGGTTCGAGCCCCGCGTCGGGCTCTGTGCTGACTGCCAGCTCAGAGCCTGGAGCCTGTTTCAGTCTGTGACTCCCTCTCTCTCTGACCCTCCCCTGCTCACGCTGTCTCTCTCTCTCTCTCAGAAATAAAACATTAAAAAAAATAATAATGCAATAAATATAAAGGGATTAAATTCTCCAATCAAAAGATATATATTGGCTGAATGGAAAGACATACAAGACACACCTGTATGGTACCTTCAAGAGACTTACTTCAGCTTCAGGACCACAGTCAGACTCAAAGTGCAGGTATGGAAAAAGATATTCCAGGCAAATGGAAACAGAAGAAAGCGCAGTAGCTATGCTTACATTAGACAAATAGACTTTAAGCCAAGGACTGTATTAAAACACAGTTAAAGTCATTATGAACTAAAGGGCCACTTTGTACAGTGTTTCCAGGTATGTGGTGTTTGGAAGAATGACAATAAGGCTTTCCCCCAGTTTAGTTTTGGAAGGATAGGAATAATAGGTTTCTGTAACTCGTGTAGTACTTACCACTTTTTAATACAACACCTGTTTTTCCCCATAAATGTTGACGGTGTTTCCTCAGGCACCCTATAGCTTGGGTAAGGTTTAGGAACATCTGTATCTTAAGGGTTCCCTAAATGGCTAGTTGATAGTCAAAAAACTATTTCTGTGATTTGAGGATTGGGGGAAAAAAAGACCACTAACTGACTACTTGAGAAGGACCTATTATTTCCAAATTTTTAGATTTGTGGTAAAATACTATTGCAAAGAAAAATCTTGGTCCTTTACGGTAACCAGTAGCCAATAGTTTTATCAAAACCAACTTGTATAGGCTAATCAATTTCTACAGTAATGTGTTTTCTAACCTCCTGCTATTGTACATTGTATATTTTTTCCACTCATATATTATTTAATTTACCTTGTAATCTGGGATTTTAATCTACAAATAAGTTAGTGGTCCTTTCGGGCAGGTTATCATTAAACCTCAGTGTATATTTTGTGATATTGATTTTTGGGCAGCTTTCCTTTATTTACAATCACATTCCAAAACATGGGCAAATACTGAAGGTTTATCCAATCAAGGACTGTTCTTCCTTTGCTTCCATAACGTCTCTATAAAACCTTATCACTGTCGGTTACTGATGGAACAGGCCTAACGGATAAATTAACTGGTCAGATTAAGTCTTGACAATTTGAACATAGATCAGTTCATCTTTTAACACCACACAGTATCACTTTTCATTTTGAGCTCCTTTCTCACATGGCCTGAACACCTTGCCCACTGGCATCGTGGGCATAAGACTCACTATGACATCTTTCCCTGCCCTTTTCTGCCCACTTTTGCACATGGCATAAGACACCAATGCGACTCTGCCGTCACTTGCCCAGACTTCATTCTGGGTAATGGCTCCCCACAGCACCTGGGCAGATAGTTTCCCACCAAGTACTGCACATGCGCATGGAGGATTTCCTGAACACACCACCCCACTCAAGACCAAAACCTTAAGTCATGTGCTCCTCCCTTTACCAGCTCAGGTTTACAGAGTACCAGCCTAGAATTTTAGCTCAACTACCCACACACGAGTTCACAGTTCAGCCAAGCTGGGGCCAGAGTCTACAGACAGAACAGTAATTCCTCTGACCAATGTTATCACTCCCACAGTTTTTGATGCCCTTTCCCTTTTCTGCCTTCAGTATTATCAAAACTTCACATATGTGCACAAAGAGAATCCCCATGAACCGGTCAAGTTGGGCACCTCCCACATTGAAGGGGATCCCAAGCAGATGCAGAACAGGGACCGGCCATCCAGGATTATCCTGTGTAATATAAACGCTTAGGCTTCCATCAGTGCCACCACTGCAGTGGACCCTCTGATATCCCTGGATTCCTGTTTCGTGCTTTGGGGCTAACATTCCAGGCACACAGCTCAGCGGTCTCAGAATTTGTATCTGGAATAGACCTTTTGTTTACATGGTGCTTGTGTGGCCTGACAGAGAACGGTCCCTTCAGATTCTGTCAAAAACGACCTGTTCCACCACAAAGTTGACTTCCATTGCCCCACTACCTGTCCTTGATCCTCCCTTCTCAAAACAGCTCAGAGAACAGAGTTCTTAACAGCTCCACCTCCTGGATAGCCCATTGATATCAACACTTTGCTGAGGCTCAGACTCACATAAAGGATTGTAAATGACTTACAATTTATTGAGTCCATTTCATCCTGCTGGTTCAAATAGTACTTCCAAGATAATATATAGCATCCCACCTTCTATTTCTGGAACATCCACTGATTTTCAACACATTAAAATTAACCAAATATATAAATGCAAATGATCAACGCATCAAATTTCCCTCAGAGACTCTATTCCAGCCTTCCTGTCTCCCAGTCTACTCTCTATATTTGTGCCTCCACATCCAACATTATTTTCAAGAGTACAGATATTGCAAAAGAAGAGAAAAAAATCTCTACTCTCAAGAAGGCAGATCCAGGATCTAATCCTCCTGGAAAAATGAGCATAGTGTGCCCAATTGCCCCGGCTTTAGAAAGAATAACTCATACAATGGATCTAAGAGTCCCAGCCCAGTGTCCAAGACACAGTGCATCCTCATGAAGGAACATTTAGAAGATAATAAATATCCCTTTCATGGCTGAGTACACATGTGTACCCCAAAGAGCCATGCTCAGACACTACTGCCTTATCTTTTCCTTTCCCAATTTGCAGGGGATGAGAAGAGAATGCCATCCTTTTGAAAGCAGTTAGTAGTCTTTACTGGAAACAGCAGTGTTTGTGTTCAGATTGAATGGTTGGGATTGAAAGGACTCAGGTGTGCTCTTCTGCTTTTTTCTAGCTTGGTGCTACTGGAAATTAAGACTTGGGACAGCAACTCAATGCTTGTTAAAAGTCCAAAATAATGACCTTCATGTAGACCTAGGGAGTCAGGATATCTGAGTGTGGGCCCCAGAATCTGTTTTTAATGGGAACCTCAAGTGATTTATGTATACATGAAATTTTGACAAGTAATGTTGAAAATGTCATTCTTAGCTTCGAGTTCATATTGGGACTCCCTGTGTAGTTTTTTCAGCCACCATCTCTAGTGTCTCAACCCCAAAATTCTGGCACTTAGACCTTGATGGGGCCCAGCATCAATTAGGTCTTAATGAAGTGGCCCAATTATTCCACTGTGAGGTCAATGTAAATACTGAGGCTTCAAGTACATTTAACAGCACAGATTACTGGGTCTGGTCAATGGGGAAGCCTCTATGGGGGAGGACTGCAATGTAGAACTTTTGATAGAGGATTGTCAGTCGGCCTCACATTCCTGATGTTGTGCCAGACTTTGTGTCTCCAGGAGAGAAATGCAGCCATAATTGGGACAGGAGTAATTCTCCACTGAGAATCTCCCCTATGTGTACAGATTTTTACATGTCCCCAATAGCAAGTCAGATCTCATAGATCCTCATTGGCCATGAGGAGGCTTTTGGATTTCACTGTGAGTGCCATGGAAGACACTGGCACAGAGGGTACGCCTTACAGGATATAGGAGCATGGGAAGAGAGAGACAGGAAAGTCCTTCCATGACCATCAGCAAAATAAGCCTAGGCTTCCAGAATCATTTGATTCAAGCAGGGCTTCCCAGACCACATTTTAAGATTGTTTTTTCCTTTGACCTTTGGCCCTCCCTTGTGTCCTCTGCTTCATTCATTCCCACTTACCTGGGTGTGTGATTACTCTCTCCTTTCTCTTCATGCACCAGGGCTCTTTCCTTTTCCAAACATCTTAACCAGATCTCCTCTAGAGACAGCAAGACCTATTTATAGGAAAAGAGATCCATGACCCTTGCTGGAGAATCGACAATTCCAAATCCAGCACTAGGCTCTGTAGAGCAGAGAACACATTATAGAAAAAAATTTTTTTCCAAATGCTGTTTCTGGACAGTCTCTTTAGAACACTTAGGAAGGCTTTTCAATATTTAGCTCTTTACTCCACTTCCAAGTCCCACTGAATCAAGAATAATGAATATCAGGGCACCTGGGTGGCTCAGTTGTTTAAGCATCTCACTTCAGCTCAGGTCATGATCTCACAGTTTGTGAGTTTGAACTCCACATCAGGCTCTGCACTAAGAGTGTGAAGCCTGATTGGGGCTCTCTCCTTTCCTCTCTCTGCCCCCCTCCCATGTACATGTACTCTCTCTCTGAAAATAAATACAGTACCTTAAAAAAAAGAAAATTTTACAAAAGAATAAGGAATATATATCAGATTTCAAGATGTTGACAACAATTTCCTATGCCATTTAGTTTCTAGAATTATCACTAATTCACAGTGAGGGCAACAGAACCTCAGGGAAGGGGAAGGTTTAAGTCAAGATAAAACATCATGAATACTTCCTTCTTTATACCAACAAATGCCCGATTATTTCCTTGAAATGATATCATTTATGACAAATTACATTATAGAATTTTAAGACCAGTGAACATATGGTAGTTGTAAGATACTTGTTAGCTTTTGCTGAAAATCAAAAACAGTAGTAATGGAGAAAATATCTGCTACACTGTGCAAAATAAAATTGAAATTTAATAGATCAAGGACTAATATAAAACCTTTATTTGCAAAGGCCAACATCTCTAGTAAACAAAGGAGAGAGACTTCATTTTCTGAGGGAATCTGTCAGAGAGACACTGATCCAAGTTAACAATGTTACCATCAGCTGTAATGAGACAAATTGATATCAGGGACCTCATGTATAGAGAAGGACTCATCATTGGTGTGATAGAGTTTCCAATGGAAGAAAAAGCAACAAAAAATCACACTAGGATAAAAACTATGAAAATATAAAAGATTTTTGTAAATTTCAAGCCAGCAATTCCTCCCATATCCTATAGTCTTTAATGTTTTCTAAATAGTAAGTCTTTGAAACAATCAAGACAGCAAGGTTTTTTTTTTTTCCCCCAGAACATTGACTTATTCTGGGCCCAACAGTTACCTGATTTGTTTTTATGTTCTTTTTATAAGTTTATTTATTTTGAGTAAGAATGAGTGGGAGCAGGGGAGAAAGGAAGAGAATATTCCAGGCAAGCATGCTGACAGTGAGCAACTTCACAGAGGGCTCAGTCAAATCATGAGCTTTTTTTCAATTTTTTAAAATGTTTTATTTATTTCTAGGAGAGAGAGAGAGAGAGAGACAGCGTGAGCAGGGGAGGGTCAGAGAGAGAGGGCGTCACAGACTGAAACAGGCTCCAGGCTCTGAGCTGACAGTCAGCACAGAGCCCAACGCGGGGCTCGAACCCACAAACCGCTAGATCATGACCTAAGCGAAAGTCGGACGCTTAACCGACTAAGCCACCCAGGCGCCCCAAATCATGAGCTCTTAACCTGAGCTGAAATCAAGATTGTGACACTGTACTGACTGAGCCACTTGGATCCCCTGTTTGTTCATGTTCCTAACCAGTTTACATAGACTCAGGCCACACCCAGACAAGGCATAAATATATAATTTTGTCCTTTACTGGGGTCCCCAAACCTGACCTATCTTCTGTGAGAATCTTCGGCATCAGTACATCCCCCTATTGTCTGTCACAGATGGATTATTTTCAATAATTTACAGACCACAAACTCATGACAGGAATTCCTCATGCTGTATAGAAAGCCTGGCTCTAGATAATGGAGAGATGGCCGAGGGATAACTCAGGAATGTCCTAAAAAGCTGAATTTGACTATCATAAAAGGGATAAATACTAGTCCAAAACAAGTTTGTTAGGCAGGCCCATCAGAGGTAAAGCAGTAAATGTTTGCAAGCTCTAAATACATGGCATTTCAGTAAGTAATGAGGACACAGCCCCTGAGCTAAGTCAAGACTAAATGTACCTGAGAAGCAGCGATTTCTTCCTCTCCTTTCAGCTCTCGAAGGCTTTCTGGGGTGATATTAGGTGGAGAAATTTCACCAGTAGTCCTGTAAGGGCTTCAGCACAGCCTCTTCACCTGTTCTCATCACTTGAGAGGCAGAAAAGTCCTGAAATGCAGAAAAGGCCACCTCTCCTTGCCTCTGTCAACAGAAGAGTTTCAGGAAAAATAAAGGAGCTTTTGCACGTGACTTTCTCCTTGCCGGTTTCAGATGTCCCTCCCTCCCACATATATCCTGCCATAGCTCGGGGAACGTGGGCTGCACTCACCTGCCTCTTCAACATCCAGGCTGAACAGACTATCTTTGTCTATTCACATGAAAGCCGGACGCAGCCCTCCCGAATATGTCTGTGAACCCTCGTGTTTCTCCCTGGCCTCACCTGAGAATCATCTGGAGCTCATGGTTAGAGCAGCACCGACGCTCTCATTCTGACCAATAGACAGACTCCGGCAGAGGATCCAGGTGATGCTCGTTCTTAAATCTCACCATGGGATGTTTATCGTAAACCCAGAGATAAGAAGTTCTGTGCTTTCAACTTTTAACATGCACATAAATCATGTGGTGTTCCAGGTCGCATAGAAGACATGTTTGGAATGGGGTCCGTGAACTGGCATCTTTCACCAGTTCCTTGTTAGTGCTGACCCTGCTCCCTGAAGGCCACGTTTAGTGGCACTATATGAGAGATGCAGCACAGCACACCTGAGCCCCCCGCCCCCCACAGCCACCATCTGACTCAACATAAACAGCTCCTGCTGAGTTGCCAAGGAAGAGATTACCACTTATTTTCTTCTGTTGTCAGTTTATTGTTGGTTTCAAGCAAAGACTACCATCACTCTCCTACAGAAGAACATGCTTCCACTGCACTGGTAACTTTCCAGATTTCCAAATAGTTTTTCTGCACATATGCATGTTCCACCGTTTGCTTTGAGCTTTCACTTACAGAAACACACTGCTTTAGTAAAGTACTGGACTTAAAAGGGAGGTTTTCCAAAATGGTTTATATCCTTCACAAGTTTGGTCAGTGAGATTCTCATTACATGCAGTTGTCCCAATTTGGATATGTCTTTCCTGATATTTATGATGAACTTCACTCTTTCCATCATTGTCCTCATCTATCATTAAGTGTAAATTCTCAAAGGCACTAGGTTTACCTCTACTCATTGACATGTGTTGAAAAGAAGCTTCTATGCACAACGTTGTCAGTAAGCTCAGGGTGCCATGGGAAGATACAGCTGAAAGACATCAAATAACAGAAAAGTATAATCATTCCACTTATTACTCCCACAGGATACACTGACAACTTCAGATATGTATCCCTAAAATCACTCAGAGAATGTTAGCAAGGTGGCTGAGAAGGAATCAGAACTTCATTGCTCCATATATCCATAAACTTATACATAGTGTACTGACCAGATAGCCCAACAGATAATGCTGTAGTATCGTTGTGGCATAGCGCAAATCATGTTCTTATACTTCAAATTCTCAGATAAAATACCATATAATCCCAAAATTACCAGCAAGAAAGAAATTCAAACATAAAGCAGAAATGAACAAAGTAGGATACAGCGAAACTAAGAAAATATAAAGAATAAAAACGACTGGTTTTCAGAACAAATGAACAAAATTGACAAACCTTTAATGAAATCAAGAAAGAAAGGAAGAGAGAAGACAACTACAAAGGGAAGAACTGAAGGCAGACACAGTATAACTGATACCATAGTGATAAAAATAAATATAAGAGGTGACAATAGAGAATTACATACCAAGATAGATATTGAAAAATGGGCATAAATTTCAGAACAATAGAACCCATCTAGACTCC